>BQNB010002544.1:0-123733 GCA_026074375.1 Tanacetum coccineum
TTCGACACCCTACTTACCACAAAAACTACTACCGATCTGGTACACTGCCCGTTAAAGTGTTGTTTTTGGTTTAGTCGGCAAAATATAAATTTAAAACTTGAATCAATAAAATATACACCACACAACGACTCAATCAGCTATGTTTCGATATATTACTCATCATTTTAAGGACAAAGAAAATGCAATTGAAGGAATAGTTTCTAAGGCTCGTTTCCCTCTACACTTATTTTGAACATTATC
Source organism: Tanacetum coccineum (assembly GCA_026074375.1). NCBI lineage: Eukaryota > Viridiplantae > Streptophyta > Magnoliopsida > Asterales > Asteraceae > Tanacetum > Tanacetum coccineum. The sequence continues at coordinate 241 of BQNB010002544.1, forward strand.
CCCAATGTTCTTAAAAGTACCAAAATAAACGCATAAAGGGAAAAGAAAGAAGTAAAAGAAACTAGTACTCCCCTGGTTTTGCTCAATAATAGAGAAGAAACAAATGATAAGTTGGCTAAATCATCATCGAAGAATCTTCCACATAAAACTCCTAAGAACTCTCGGGCTTTTTCTCATTAAATATAACCTGCAAATCGAAGACAAGAAATAATACACCTAGCATAAAATTGGCGTAATAATAATATACAATGATATGATTAGGGTTTTAACACTACGAAAGTAATAAAGATAGGATGAATGTGCTAATGTAAACGTGGTTTTCTACAAGTTTTAGGAAAATTACAAATTACATAAATTATACAAAATTAACTTTTCAAAAATAATAAAAAATTTAAATTTTACAGTTCTGGAGACGCGAAACCATCAAGATAAATCCTGACGCCGTCTCTAGGGACTGTGAAAATTCACATTTGTTTTTCTTGGAAATTTTTCTGCACGCAATTCCTATTAGTTATTTCCTGGAAAAATACTACATAAACCATGAAAATTATTAGCACAAACATATGACTCTAACAAACATGACACAAGATACACAAGACACACAAGACATTCCTAAAAAAGCAGAAAAATAAAATGGATTGGGTTGCCTCCCAATAAACGCTTTTCTTTATTTAACGAGTCTTGTAGCTAGACTTGGAGTCACACTACTCGGAAAGCTTCATGATACTCAAGTGATTGTTCGTGAGTTTTAGATTGTCTCTTTATCCCTTTTACATGCACGTCCTAAGTTCATACAAGATTTATAGTACCATTTTATCTTCTCACGAACGTGTTTAAATCCCCTTTTTCTAACCTTTATACTTTCTACGAAGAATGCTTCAAACTTATATTTTTTTGAAGGTCATATTAGGTGAAGCTCTTGCGTCCTTTGAGGCATTCTAAATACGACTTCATCATTCCTACGGGTAAACATAATTAATCCTAAATATTTATCATAAGTGAGCTTAGATGCTTTAACAAAGGGTTTCCCTAAAACTACTTCACTTAGCCTACCGTCAATGACGCTACCTAAATCTTCCAAAATCATAATGTCCAAGACATAAATGAAGCATCCAACAAACATGTATACTTTTAGCCCTTCCTACAAAGTTACAGATCTTATGGGGTTGGTAGGGATTTCTCTTGGCCTGAAAGGATTTTGTCCTTATTTTGTTATAGTAAGCACGGGACATCATGTTAACGGGAGATTGTAAATGAATGTATGCATGGCCTGTATAAACAATACCAATTACACAAGGGATTTTTAAACTACAAGGGTCGCCTCTCCTAGTGTTTGGCTCAAGGGTTGAGAAAGGAAGGTGAGGTTCATCTAGGAGTTCTTTATGGTATGCTAACTTGTTACCTTACTATTTTAGTGAAGCTGGCGTCTTACACATAAATTAGAATAGCTATATACAATACGTGATATGTAGGGGTTATTGTTGTAAACTAGGGATACTTATGCAAGTGTTAGGCATATAAATACTCCTCATGACTCTCCATGAGGGGTGTAGATGTTCATTTGATTTTTCCTCTTTAATTTAATATTTTCCATTTTCTCTTCCACCCTATCTCTACTCTCTCTCACTAGAAATAACCATGGTTTATATTGTTTATTTTGATCATCCAAGACCTCCTGAAAAGATGTTTTGCAATCCTGTCAATAAAACCACCATGACTTCTTGTTTATTTTGATCAATCTCGTCCCCCCAAAAATGTGATCATTAGTCCTACAATTTGTATCAAAGCTAACCGAGGGTGTTTTGTATTTGTGCTGTGTTGTTTCGTGGGCCGATGGCTTATTTTAGCTTATTTATAGCTTATCTTTCGTGGTTTATTTGGTAAAAAAGCTATGGCATGATTTTTTTGCAACAAAGGTATCAATCCTTCCCTTGTGTCCCATCTGTCTCATTGGATATCCATAGGGTTTTGATATTTTTTTTGATTGATTACTGCTTCTCTCATGTTTATTGTAAGTTGTTCAGGTAATGGTTTTTGAAGGGGTTTGTGGCTTATTGGGTTGTCCTGTTTATGCTTACATCATCCATGTTTTAGCTATTTTTAGACTCTGATTTTGTAGCTTATTTGGGTGTAAAGTTACTTATTTTCAAACTTATTTTCTGGGCTTATTATGAAGACTGCGAAATATGCAAGTTTTTGTTTAAAGACTGCAAAATATGTAGTGGTTTTGAAGGTTGCGAAAAATGTTTTGAAGGAAGCCAATATACAGATTTACAGGTTATGTGAAATATGTTTTTGACTTATTTCTGTGAAATAAGCATTTTCTTTAAACTACAAAATAAGCATTCGGGATATTATTATTAATGCAAAATATGACATAACAGGTTGGTGCGAAATATGTTTTGCCCAGACCTAGTCAACTCGGTAATTACCGAGTTGACCGTGTTAACTCAGTGATTCAACTCGGTAGTTACCGAGTTGACCGAGTCAAGTCAAGGTTAACAGAAAAGAAAAGAAGAAGAAAGGACTGACTCAAACAAAAACCTCAAATATCTTCAACAACATCATCAAACAAATCCAACTAAATATCTAATCCTAAATACCCATGGTCACAAAGTTCAGCAAACATATCCATCAATCTCTAAACCTAAATCCCTTTGTCACAATCATAATCCCACAACTTCATCTCGTCTAACATCAACAATGACTCGATAATGACCATGTACAAGAATGATCTTAGAGTTTTCATGTTATTACAAAGCTTAACAGATTATTCAACACTCTCACATCATTGATCTATGAGAAATTCAAGTTCTTATTTTTTTATATCCGAAATTAAAGATTGAGTTATAACAAATCTGTTATACTCCACCTTTGTTTCGTTTTAAGACACACAAAGCAAAAAAAAACTACCTTAGACCTTGGTTGATACAAGGCCTTAAAGCTGACTATGTCTTTTGGGACATCGATCTATGGCTGCTCAACTTTAGAAAGATGATTCGGTGAGGGGGTTTTGTTGACTGCTCTTGGAAGTGTTAGAAATAGGAGTAGTTATATTGTGATCAAGATTTCATGAGAAGTGATAAAAGGATGGGAGCAGATTTGTTAGGTTTTTGGAAGAGAAGGATGGGGGCCGGTGTGAATATAATTAGGGTTAAGGTAAATATGAGAACAATTAAGAATTTCTTTTGCTTTTATCCTTACTTTCTTATATGGATCTGGTTAAAGGATTTATTGGCAGACGAGGTATAATTATTTCTTTTGGGTTGGGTTTTAACAATTTAAGCTAGGCTGAGATTTATTGATTGAGATTATTGGCTGCGAGTATTTTATGATGTTACGCCAAAAATGTTCATGGGTTTTTGATTATTTTGGGCTTATGTTAGCGGATTGAGCCGGGTATTAAAATAATCTCATGACGAGAAATGTGCATAAGATCGGGTTTTATTACTTGGACGGGCCATGATTATGTTATATTTATTGAGTCGTGTATCCGTTAACACTCAAAACACATTAAAAATCATAAACAACAACACAACAAACACAATACATTACACTAAAACGATCATTATCAAAATTCACCTTCACTCTTAAAGGCTAGTATTGGAATTTGATGACTATGATGTTACTTATTTGGGATTGAAGTAGGCTTACACATTGAGTGTACTTATTTTGTCTTTGATTCTTTCTTTCTCCACAGCAAAGATGAGTTGTTTGGGCATATACGGTTTGTGATGAAGACTTGGATATCTAGATGTTTTTGTGATTCTTTCTCCCTATACCCACAAAGTACTTATCACTTTAAGGAATTACATTGTAGTACTTAGTGTCTTATGTAGTTGGGGAGATTTCAAGAGGTATTGTATTTTATATATACTTTTGAGTTTGGGTATATGGTACTTAGAGATTTGCCTCTGCATCGTTCTTCATCACACGAATAGTACAAGCTTAAGTCACAAGTCTGGGATTTTGCTTTAGTTTCAAGTTTGTTATATCAGGTTGTCTCCATCAGTGGTCATCAGTATTAGCTGACAGAATAGATAAGGGGATTTGGATTGGGCTTATCAAGAGAGATTTGTAAAGAGAGTACTTTCTGACATCTTCTCACAGAGTATTGCTTATGCAATCACGTGTATATGAAGCTAAGTAAGCAGTTCTAGTTTGTATAAGATGTACACATGTGTATGATGATTCCTTTAGATGTCATCATCATAGAGGGAGAGATGTGTACATCAAGGATGCACAACAAGTTCACTTAATCGGGATTTATAATATATACTGGAGGTTAGTCCATAGAGATGATTAGTGCTTCAACTTTTTTACTTTGGTGTTACCGTTTTGACTTCTGTTTCTTAAGGAATTTTGTACTTTTGGTGTATTTTGGGGTGAATTCAGCAAGACTGGGTTGCTTCCCAAATGAGATGATGTTGATGATATCATCCTTTCCTACATATTATCTAAAATAAGAAAGAGGGTCTTTGAGCTGAGCTGGAGGAGGGTGTAAGACTTAAGACTAGTGCATTAATTCTGATCAGTCTCAGGGGTGTCTGTTTGGGAGGAAGCTGAAGAAAAAGAGCCTACTAGTTGGGTGGGAGTAAAAACTCAACTAGATACTACAAGCTGAAGAAATAAAGATGGAGTATTGAAGAAGATCAAGGTCACTGATGACAATCTCAAGGAATACTTGACTTCAATCTTATCATTTTTCTTTATTTTTGCTTGTAGAAAACATTGTAACCAATTCATGTGTGACACCATCTTGGAGGGAGATTGTTAGCCTTACTATTTTAGTGAAGCTAGTGTCTTACACGTGAATTGGAATAGCTATAGACACTGCGTGATACGCAGGGTTATTATTGTAAACTGGGGATAGTTATTCAAGTGTTAGGCATATAAATACCCCTCATGACTCTCCATGAGGGGTGTGGATGTTCATTTGATTTTTCCTCTTTAATCTAATATTCTTCCACCCTCTCTCTACTTTCTCTCACTCAAAACAACCATGGTTCATCTTGTTCATTTTGATCATCCAAGACCCCCCCCCCCCCCGAAAAGGTGTTTTGCAATCCTGTTAATTAAACCACCATGACTTATTTTGATCAATTTCGTCCCCCCAAAAATGCGATCATTAGTCCTACATAACTCCTCCTCAGTGGGGAACACATTCCTAAAAATTTCCTCTTCAAAATCATTTTTTATTTTTTTCTTAGTTCGAGATCCTTAATTCTATCCAAAGACCCGAAGGATTCGTCAACGAACGGTTTATTTGGCAAGGCTTTGATTATGTTAAAGAGGAGAGAGTCGACTGTACGCCTTATTTTTAAGAGCTTACTAATCCTAAGAGTCAGCTCGGCATGGTTGGTATTGAGGGGTTGTTGTGAATGGGTCTCTAAGGGTAGTGGTAGATTCGCACTCTCCATGATGAAGAATGGAACAATCAAATGGAAATTACAAAACAAACACACAAAGAAGAAGATAGACTAAGAGAAAGCTAATTGACAGAAATTAAAATCTTACTTGATAGGAATCAAGCGAGTAGACCTAAGCTAAATAAAGTTCGAAGCCTATAAATTCTCCACGCAGCAGGTTTTACAACTCCATAGGCAGAGTACCTAATCGTTGTAGTGTAGTATAGCAAGGACTCGGGGGTTGTTATCGTTCTCTAGGGGAATAGCGTGTGAAGGCTCAAACTAAACCTAACTAAGATCTAAGAGATTGAAAGATGATTGTTTTTGTATTTTTATATTTTTATGAAAGGAGGTAAAATCTTGGTTTTAAGAGGTGTTGGGATTAAAAGCCTTCTTGAAGTTACTGCTGCTAAGTTAGTGCTGCTGGTATAAAAGTTACTACTATTGGTGTTGAAAGTTAATGCTGCTGGTATAAAAGTTACAACTGCTGAAAGATTACAACTGCTGAAAGGATAAAGACTGCTCAGAGAAAAGATAAAGTTTGCTTATGTGATATGTATGAGATATTTTTGTAAAAGATACGTATAAGTTATTTGTTTAGAAGATCATGATAATTTAGGAAAATATTGTTATCCCATTAGGACTCATTGGTGTATAAAAGGAGGTCCTAGAGTATAGAATTCTATGTATCAAAAATGAGTCATTCATAGAGTTGTTATAGCTTCAAGGTTTTGTAACCCTAATACAAGTTACAGTATTCGTATTAATATATTGACGTTTTTGTTTATTAATCTGTGTGTTCATTAGAATTATTGTTTCATTGAAGAATTCTTCTTATATTAAAGATTAGATTCCGCATAATCTTTAGTATTATCAAACAAAGTTTCTATCATAGTTGTGTAAGATTTATCTTGCATAACTAAACCTTACACAAGCTAAGGAATTCAAGATCCATTGAAGTGGGATCAACAAGTGGTATCAGAGCTTGTTTCTTTGAGAAACTTTGCTAAGAAGACATGGATCAAGACTCAGTACATATGGTGGCTGCATCAAAAGTGCCTATGCTCAAACCAGCTGAGTATGAGCTTTGGAGGATGAGGATGGAACAGTACATTCAAATGGTTGATTATTCTCTATGGGAAGTCATAGAAAATGGTAATGCACCTCCAATAATAAAACTTGTTGAAGGTGTTGAGACTATAATTACTCCTTCAATTGCTGAAGAAAAGGCACACAGAAGGTTAGAGCTGAAGGCAAGAAGCACTTTATTGATGGGCATCCCTAATGAACATCAATTGAAGTTTAACTCCATCAAAGATGCCAATTCATTGCTGCAGGCTGTTGAGAAGAGGTTTGGAGGGAATGCTGCTACTAAAAAGACTCAGAGGAATCATCTAAATCAGCAGTATGAAAATTTTACTGCATCTAGCTCAAAGGTGTTAGATCAAACTTTTGATAGGCTTCAAAAGCTTATCAGTCAGTTAGAGATTCATGGTGAAAGTATCTCACAAGAAGATGTGAATCAGAAGTTCTTAAGAAGTCTGTCACCAGAATGGAACACACATACCATTATATGGAGGAACAAGCCTGAGATAGATACAACCTGAAGATTTATGAACCAGAGGTCAAAGGGACATCAAGCTCAAGCACAAACACATAAAACGTAGCCTTTGTGCCTGCAAACAGCAGTATAAATAAAGTAGTTAATACTGCTCATGGTGCTACAACTGCTACCACTCAAGCTACTGCTGCTAATTTAACAACAATTGACAACTTGAGTGATGTTGTCATCTGTGCTTTCTTTGCAAGTCAACCAAACAGTCCATAACTTGACAATGAGGACTTGCAACCAATTCATCCTGATGATTTAGAAGAGATGGAATTAAGGTGGCAGATAGCTATGCTAACAATAAGGGTAAGGAGATTCTTGAAGAACACTAGAAGGAAGTTTTCTATGAATGGTACTAAGACCATTGGGTTTGATAAGTCCCAGGTAGAGTGTTACAACTACCACAAAAGGAGACACTTTTCAAGGGAGTGCAGGGCTCTAAGGAACCAAGAAAACAAGAATAGGGAGAATACAAAAAGGGTTGTGCCAGTAGAGACAACTACTTTTAATGCTTTAGTGTCAGTGGAGACAACTACTCTAATGCTATGGTGTCTGTGATGTGTTCTAGTTATGATTGAGTGATCAAGCAAAAGAATGTCTAACTAACGTAACTTTGCACTCATGGCTTACTCTTCTACAAGTTCTAACTCTGAGGTATCTATGATTCAAACTGTTCATCAGCTTGGTTTGAAAATGTTTAAAATTATTAAAGAACAAATGAACAACTGTTAAAAGACTTTAAAACATCTAAGTTAAATGCTATTGCTTATAAAATAGGTTTAGAGTCTATAGAAGCAAGACTTCTAGTTTATAAGAAAAATGAGTCTGTTTATAAGAAATATCAAGGTCTTAAAACGTGAGATTCATTTAAGATAAGTAGCCATTACAAAGCTTAGGAGGAAGTTGGAACTGGCTCAAAAACAAAAAGAGAAAATTCAGCCTAACATAATAAAAATTTGAGAATTCTGCCAAAAACTTAAGCAAAATTAAAAGACTGTCAGATAGTTTTGATAAGTGCACAACAGGTTTAGGGTATAATGCTGTCCCACTCCCTGTACATGGAAACTTATGCTCCAAAACCTGATCTGTCATTTCTGGTTTAGAAGAGTTTACAAGTGAGCCTATAGTTATTAAGCATGTAGCTGAGAATAGTGAAGCTAAGGCTAGTGAAGCAAAGCCTAAAGCAGTTAGGAAGAATAATGGTGCTCCAATTATTAAGGATTGGGTGTTTGATAATAAGGAAGATGATGTGCCTCAGGCTAAGATTAAAAATAAAACATTTAAGCCTAGTTTTGCAAAGATAGAGTTTGTCAAACCTAAACAGCAAGAAAAGACTGCTAGGAAAACTATCAATCATGTTAAGCAAAATTCGAGATCTCTCGCGCTCGCTATAGCTCTCTATTCCCAGAGGCAAATCAAAGAAACAAGAATTAATATGATGTCCTGTGGACTAGGAAGTTAATTTTGAGAAGTGTTAACAAAGCTTGTTCTGTATGTGAAAGTTTTGAATCACTTGCGTTAGATTATAAAAAGGTGAATCAAAATAGACCACACAAATAACAAAACCTATTTGGAGACAATGCTAAAATAGTGAATCATTAGAATTTTGCCAAAAAGACTCACTCCTGACCTAAAAAGAACATGGTTCTAAGAGTAGTACTAATGAAGTCTGGCCTAGTATCACTTAATACTGCCAGACAAGTTAATACTGCTCACCCAAAAATAATAATAAATAGTGCTAGACCAATGACAAATCTTTCTAAAACAACATATTCAACTGTTAAGAGACTCATTCATAAGAATACAACATTTAAAAATAGTAATTTTAAATCAGAGGGTTAATACTGTTAATGATAAAAATGTTAATACAGTTATATGCCAAAAGCATAGTTAATGTTGTTAGGACCAAAAAACAGCCAGAATTAATAGCTGTTAAGGGAAATACTGTAATGCAGTTAAGTGCCTCAACCCTTGTTTGGGTTTGGAAAAAACAAGACTAAAGTTTATAGGATCATGTTTCTAACACAACAATGCATTAATCACCATTGAAAAAAGTATAGGTCACAGAAATCTTGGAATCAATCATATCAACATGAAAGCTAGAGTAATGAGAGCAAGTGAAGGAAAATTCAAATATTATTAGGATGGAAAAAGAGAGTGGTTACAAGAACATCACCTCCCTCCAATGAAGATTAGAGGCTATTTTTTAGGCATTGGGAAGGGAGGCATCCCTTGCCTTATTTTCTTAAAAAACTTTTATTTGGGGGGGGGGGTTTTTCCCCCCCCAATACTATCCCTAGACTTTGTTTATTAGCCTATTTCCTTACTTAAAGCATAATAAACCTTATTACAAGCACTAATAAACGAAACAAATAAAGTCGTAATAACAAAATATAATAAAACCATACATAATCGACACTTTTCATAACCTAACAATCTCCCCCTAAGGTCGAATATTCGGGCTTCCCAATCCTTGTGTCCAAGTGGTCTTCCATTCACGTACATTTTCCATCTTCTCATTTGATCACAATAATTCATCGAACTGTTCAATCTCTTCTTCAAACAACTAAGAAACTCACTTATCATTTTGTGAGTTTCTTTTTGCACATATGCCATACTTGACAACATTAAATAACTCTTTAGACTTCAAGCGTTCTCTCAGTGTTGCATCACAAAACTTATGTATCTCTGAAGGTCTCGTCACCCTTTTCTCTTTCTTGCTATTAGTGTAAATGATTCCATGTACATGCTCATAGACAATAGAAAACACATCACATTCTTCAATTCCTGGGAATGTAATTGGTGGATACAGTGAGATGATCTTCTGTGATAGCTATCGATTTCCAAGTTGAAAATCGTACACTCTTTCCATATCACTGAACTCAACTGATGAACACTGATAGAGACCATAACAATCCTATATTAGCATAATCAGGTACCTTGTTATTCATGATTAGCAGGTACATGTCTTCAATGTCATTCTTATTAAGGTTCTTGTAATCTGGCTCGGTTATGGACACTATGCAATCATTAGCCCTTCTTGCCACAATCTCTGTGATAAACTTATGTTTTATGACCAATTCCCAGAATGTCTTGATAGACTTAACGATCTTTAGAAGTTAGAATAGATCTCTTTCCTTTTGGTCCGTCCAGGTTCTTTCGTCACTATGTAGAAGATCTTAGCATGAGGAATCTCCAGTTTTCTACACATATATTTGCATAAGGATTAAAACTTCTTATAACACTTATTAACCCATCTGGAAGTCCTTCTTCAAATCATCATCATTGAAGACAATTGCTGGGAAAGTTATGAAGTGACAAAACAATCTTTTCAGGACCTGAATTTCCTTTCTTTAAGTACAAAAGGGCTTGATTGATCAGAGATAATGCTAGGTGCTTCAGGATCTCTTTGACAGCTTTGAACTTAATTGTGTGATCTTTCGTGGATGTGGAGAGACAAGAATTTCCCTTCTGCTTTCCCAAACAATGTCACTTTGCAAGAAATTATTCATCTGATCAATGTGATACTGATGTTTATCTCCTGAAGTACATCTTTGTCTTAGCATCTCATCCACCATCTTCTTCAACTTTGCTTCATAAATTGTTAAAGAAATCTCTTCCATGATGTCTTGTGATACTTGCTTAGTTGGAATCTCATTATCATCAAAAGCATAAGAGTCAGTCCAGAAATCAAATTCATCATCTTGTTCTTGATTACCTGAAGTAGAAGGACCTGGTTCCTCTACATTATCTTGTCCAGACGATGACTCTCCAGATACATATGCTTCATACTCCGATGTCTTCTGCCTCTTTGCACTATTCTCCCCCTCAGGATGAGCATCATCATGAGGATCGTCCTGATCTCTTGTGCGAACGGCAGAAGGTCTACAAGCAGTATGTGGTACCTGAGTCTTCTCAAACTTCATCTGGAGAGCCAACCAGATTGCTATGTCTTGTTGTTGTAACAGAGGATCAGCCTTCATAGCAAGGTACAATTGATGTTGTTGTTCTGGAACAGAGGATGATTGAACTTGTGCCGGATGAACATGAAGAATATGACCCGACATATAACTGCGTACAGATGCATCAACTAAAGAAGGAATAGCATTGTCAATTGCATTTTGAATCTGTGATGATATATGTGCCTGCATCCGCCCACGTTCTTGCAAGATTGCTTTGGAGATTAATCTTTCCGTCTCTTCTTTAGTCGTTTTCCTTTCCAGAATCAACCCTTCTGCAAGATACACATAACTTGATCTCGAACTTGCGCAGGAACTTCCTTCTTAACTTGCTCCGTTACTTTCTCTTGCATTCTTTCTGTTTGACTGTTATCTTTCTCTACTCTCTTTGCTTTCACCAACGAAGGTAGCGTTTCCATCATGACATCATGAAGATTATCAGCAAGTTGATCACTTGATGTCCGTGGCATGAACCTTTTCTTGAGATGTGCAAATAAGTAACCATATCGTCCCTGCAATTCATGAAAGAAAGTTCTTTAACTCTGAATCGATGGTTTTGCCTTGATCAATGATAAGAAGACGATTGGTTTTTGTTAACTTTATGGTGCAAATTATCCTGATGAAGGGTGTAAGGATGAGTAACCGCAATTCCTGGAAGTTTCACTGTACCGAATATACGAGAGTATAGAGATTCCTAGGTAGATCAAGTTGGTGAAGGAATTGGTGAAAATACAGACTCCTCTACATCCTTCCCTTTTGCCCTTCTCCTTAATTCAAACACTTCATCATTATTTCATCTCTTCAACATCAACATTTACAGTATAATACAAATATTTGGTTCCACCTCCGTGTCCCTTTGTATCTCTTCCTCTTTTCCTGAAAATCTCCACCTCCCGTACTATCCTTATCACTCAAAAATCCTGGGCAAATAACCTAGTGCCAAGGGAATAAAATGTTTCATCATGCTAGTGGGTGAACTATCAACAAATTCTCAGACCTCTTCAACCAAGCTTCTCAATCTCCATCAAAAGCTGCCAAAGTGCTCGTATACCATGCTCCACATTTTTCTCTTGCTTCTTGTTCTTCATGACTCTTTGGCTTACAATACTACTGTAAGCAAGTCTTCAGTAAATCATGCTCATCAGCTTTTTTTTCTGTGACTGGAATAGTGGTGTTAGTAGTCGTGCAGCATGCCTGACAGGTAATATCAAAAATGATCACAGTTGATCATTTTGGTAACACTTGGCTCAGCTGGTTCCATACAGGGTAGTGACCTAGGGGCGTTAGTGTCCCTATGCGTCTCCCTGGGTAGAATTCTCCGTCGTCTGTGACTGAGTCAGATTGAACAACTAGCAGCCAAACACCACTTGCATACATCTTAATAATGCTCCTTTAGACTTCATCTCATCTGTGATCACCATGCTGGTATCCACATCCCAACCTTGTTTTTGTTCTATCCTGTATAAAAGATATCTTCATAATATCAATCATCTTGAAGATGTGAAAGCAGCTCGAGTACAGACTTGAAATGTCAGGAAAGATATCATTATAATGGCTTGATGATGATCTTCGTAATTGTGGGTATGGTATCGAAGTGGCAGGATGATGAAGCGAATAGTAAAAATGCCTTCCCACATTACTCCGCATAATCCACATGAATTTATTGACAAAGCCGTAAACATTTGCATTATCTGCAATCGGGCGGTTGGTCCAATCGCGAAAACACGAGTAGTCAACACTTGATAATATCTGCATAAACGTCTGCTGTAAACCTAAAAATCTCAATAAGAGTAAAATGACCAAAATGCCCCTAATGAAAGAAAAATGCATAAAAGCTTAAATAAATTCATTTAAGTGTTAGAAATTATGAAAATACAAAATATGGCAATTATAAAATTTTGCAAGATTAAAATACATTATGTTATACAAGAAAAATAATTAATAATTATATATATATAATTATGCCGAAATAATATGTATTTATATATTTATACTTTACAAATTAATAACAAATAAATTAGGATAATTAAGAAAATAAAATTATAGCAAGTTTAAACAATCTGATAATATCAAATTAAAAGGCCCGAAAAAAAACCAAGATTTCGAGCATAAATCACCTAATCTTAAATCCTTATACATTTTTTCATTTGTAAAATCACTAAAAACAAATGCACCGAACCCTAATAAAATCAATTAGTCGGCAACATAAGATTTTCCAAGGCAAATGACGAATTTTATAAGGTGATTTGAAGGTCAAGAATGTGGGAAAAATAGTGAAAAAGATTGTGGAGGGCTTGGTTTGATTTCGGATATTGGTTTTTGTTCGATTATCTCCACCGAATTTCATAAATCCATAGAATAATAAATAATTATCAAAGGTAATTTTATGACTTGTCTTTCATCATTATAATTCAGTATAAACACAAGAAAAATAGCCATGCATGTAATTGATCATATGAATAAATATATGTTCGAAACCCCTAAATATATAATTGTGTATCGGCAATAAAACAATTTGTAAAATTGATTTTATAATTTTCTAAGGTGGGGATATAGTCATTATATCTCCAGATCATAGTTAGTTAAATTTTTATGAGGACTCAAAATAATTATTTGGATTTAGGGTTTTTCCGATCGAGAAATAAAGAGGAAAAGGAAGAATATTGAAAAGCAATTTAGGGTTAGGGTTTTATAATTTTTGCCAGGTCCAATACATGTTTAATGAATGTATAAAAATTGAGTAATTATTGGGGGAAATTTTAATAGGGTTTTTGTGCACTCTTTGTTACCCGATTTGAGTTTTAAAAGTATAAGGGGGTTTTGTAATTTCTGAAACTTTGGGGTCTGATTTAAGCATGTTATTATATTTGTTATGATCTGAGAAAAATAAGTTGGGGGGTAGAAAATGTCATTTTGATATTATTTATGTAAACCTTACTATTTATAGAAACCTGCTATTTATAGAAACATGCTATTTATGGAAACTTACTATATATAGAAACCTGCTATTTTTGGAAAGTCTATTTTAGAAAGAGCGCGCAGCGAGTTTTGGAAAGTTTAATATGGAAAAAACTTATTAAATCTAGGAAAGTTATCAATTATGGAAAGTTAATTAAGGAAAGTCTATTTTGGAAACTTACTATAATTAGAAGCTGCTATTTTTGGAAAGTACCCAATATAACAAGAATACTAATCATGAAACATACTAATCATGGAATATGTTAATCATGGAACGTACTAATCAAGGAATCATGCTAATTATAGAAAGTTACTAAAAATAGAAAGTTACTAAAAATAGAAAGTTACTAAAAATAGAAAGTTACAAAAAATGGAAAGTAACCTTAATCATGAACAAGTAACTTATATATGTCCTTTAACATGTAGATCGCATTAAGCAGGAGTAGCTTCCATCTTCTTATCCATCTCTTTCCGTTACTGCTGGACATAAGGTACGGATATTCCGTCCTTTCAGTAAGGACATTCTTTCTTTTCATGATTCATCCCCAGAACTGCTATGCTTCCCCATTTTTATGTCTTTTGCCATGATCCCTTACATGTTGATTTCATGACTTATTCTATTGCCCGAGCTATATATATAATATAATATATATATATATATATATATAATATATATATATATATATATATATATATATATATATTATATATATGCATGACCAAGATTTACAAATGACTTACCACACCTAGTTCATATGAGGAGGTACCATACCGTAGACACATGATTGCACCTGTGTCACGACTCTTTCGCGTTGAGAGTGATTTCACGCGGCGTCCCTTTCATGTTACTACGTTAAAATTCATGTTTGGCCATTATTATTCAGGGGCGTATGGGTGCATCCTAGTTTACATGTTTACACGTTCATGGTGATTGGTTGGTGTGTGCTCTACATCCCATCACATTGGAGCTGATCCCCTCCACCCCATATTAATTATAAGAAGAGATCACCCCTATATTACAGTTGAGAGCAGCCCCTCTATTTATCATGTATTACACGACATTAGTATTAAGACATGTATGATTTATATGAGCTCAGGGCATGCCTTATTATTAATGTTTAACAATCCATGATATTTCATGACACTTTACTTCGTATTACCATGCCTTTACATGTTTATTTTCCTAATCTTCATGATGCATTCTCCAGGTTTCCTCATGACACTTTTGAACTTTCCGCTACTTTGTATTTACCATCCGAGTATTCAATACTTATTAATTACATAGTTATTATAATCCCGTTCACTGAGCGTTATGCTCAGACCCGAATTGTCTTTCTCTTTCTTATAACAGCAGTATCTAAGGGGAGATTGGGCATGAGAGAGTGTGTGCTTAGAAGTAACCTATTTTGCTTTCCTTTCCTTATAATCGCAGACATTTTGATGTGCTATAATCTATCTTGGACACAAGTTTCGTCACTTAGACCTTCTTTAACGTTAGCAATGTTGATCTCATAATGGGAGCCGATGTTTGATTCCGCATTCCACCTTGTCCCTGTTTATCATTTAGTGACTTTATGCCTTATTATGCTTTGATATGACATCCATGCTATTAATGACGTTACGGCCTCCTTTCCGGAGTGGTCGTTACAAATTATGGTATCAGAGCTAAAAGGTTTCGACCTGTAGGCTCTAAAACTTGACCTGTGTGATTGGGTAGACATTAGGTTCCCTCAGAATCGAACCGTTTATCTTCTGTCGCGTTCTGACTTTTAAACCGTTTTAATCATTAAACCCCTTTTTGCAAATGTCGATGGTGAACGCATCGAACCGAGCGGAAACTCGTCTGCGGCCGGTTCAGGCAGCCGTGGATGCCATGCCTCCCACAAGATTCGCGACTCAGAGTTTCGCGAAGAGTACCGCAACTGCGCTCGGTACATCGGTAGTAATGCCTCCACCAGTCACTATTCATACTTGGCTTGAGCGCTTTCAATAAGCAGAAACCCCCCGTTCGAATCGAGAAGCAGTAGCCCCTGTTGATGCTGAGAATTGATCTCCCATATGGAGAAGATCTCTTCGACAGTATGGATTGTATGATGCTTTTTAAAGAACCGAAGATTGGGCTGTGTATAAGTTCGAGGCGCGAGAGACGCGTTGGCTTGGTGGAAGGCCTATATGCAGGCCAAAAGAGGAGATGCTTGGGTCCTTACTTTGACTTTGGGCAGCTTTCAAAGAGCTGTTCTAATTCTTCAGTTTTTTTTTCCCTCGAGCTGAGCAAGAGCGCGTAAAGAGGATGTACCATTCATCCGGAGGCCCCAAAGGCGAGTGAAAAAGTACTGAGTACAAAGTCAGCGTTTCTCCCCTAGCTGGTTTTCTGGACAGCTGCTGGACCCTATGGCACATGAAGAACAAGGCAAGAACTTCGTTGGGGTCTCATAATCAAATTCTTGACCATGTCAGAGATGTTGTATACATTTACGGATGTTGCTCAGGTGCGGATGCTGCACAGCAAACTTAGAGGATCCTTCGTAGACCGGATGATTTTTTATGATAGGTCCGAACATTCAGACAAGAGGCATAAGAGTGGAGACCGATATCAGTCGGCCACTCAGCAGAATAGTTACCGGGGTCATGATCAGAAAAATGACCGTCAAGGGTCTGACAGGCAGGGCGGTGGTGGTAACTACCGTAACAACAATAACAACAACTACTCTCGTGACAACAACAGGAATTCTGGTGCTGGACGCGACCAAAGGAACAGAGGTCAGCAATCCCACCGATCTACACATTGTCATTCAGGCTCCCAGCAAGTCAGGTCCCCTCTGAAGGGATATACTCACCCTGTTTGCGACCACTGTGGACGTTGACACCCAGGGAGTGTCGTCGAGCTTGCTGTACTTGTTTCAATGCGTGGGCCAGGATGGCCATCGTTCCAGCGGGACTAGCAAGAATAGAACACTGGTGCTAGTTCGTCTGGTCATGCTGACAAGAAGCCAGACGCATCAGGCCGTGTCTTTGCACTTACTCAGGATCAGGCCGCCAATACTTCAGGTACCATCACGGGTGCATTATTTATCTTCGGACGTGTAGTATTTGTTTTATTTGATACGGGTGCGACACATTCTGTGATATCTACCAAGTTTGCCTCATGTTTTTAACTATGACACCTATATACATGATCATGTATTATGTATATCCACCCCTGAAAGACTCCGCACGTTATTACCCATGTATATAGAGATCTTCCTCAACAGTTATGATGACAATAGTCGTTCAGTTAATGCACATTCCCTTGGATATGTGTGATATGAACATAATTCTGGGTATAAGACTGGTTAGCAGCACACGGTGCAATGATTGACTGGACATTCCTTCGCGTGAGAGCGAGCGGAGAGTGTCGAGTGCAGCGTTCATGCTCCTGAATTTATTTATCATGGTTCCTTACCGGGAAAATCTATGAAGATCATTTTCGTTTTAAAAGCACGTACCTTACTATCGCATGGCTGTGAAGGTTATCTGGCTACCATTCATGACACGACTTCTGACGTTTCTTCTATTCCATGATCAGCGCCGATTGTTTCCGAATTTCAGGAAGGTATTTCTAGAAGGAACATCCAAGGAATACCTCATATTCGCAGGATGTTGAGTTACATTGAGCTCATTCCCTGAGCTTGACCAATCTCCAAAGCTCCTTATCGCATGGCACCGATTGAGTTAAAAGAGTTGAAGGATCAGTTACAGGAGTTGTTGGAGCGAGGTTTTATTCGCCCGAGTGTATCGCCATGGGGTGCACCGGTTCTGTTTGTCAAGAAGAAGGACGGTAGCATGAGATTATGTATCGACTACCGTGAATTGAACAAGATCACCATTCGTAATCGTTATCCCCTTCCACGTATCGATGATTTATTTGATCAGCTTCAGGGCGCTAAACATTTTTCCAAGATTGATTTACGATCTGGTTACCATCAGTTGCGAGTGAAAGAGCAGGACATTTCCAAGACTGCTTTCGCACACGTTATGGTCATTATGAATTCTTGGTTATGCCTTTTGGTCTCACGAATGCTCCAGCTGTATTTATGGACTTGATGAACCGAGTTTTTCATGAATTCTTGGACAAGTTCGTCATCGTGTTCATTGATGATATTCTGGTCTTCTCTAAGTCTAAAGAGGAACACGAGGAGCATCTCCGCACTGTTCTACAGATTTTACGACAGGAGAAATTATATGCCAAGTTTTCCAAGTGCGAATTTTGGTTGAGTAAGGTGGCATTTCTGGGTCACATTGTTTCAGCAGAAGGAATTACTATGGATCCGGCGAAGGTTGAGGCTATCACCAAATGGCCAAGACCGACGTCTGTGACCGAAGTACGGAGTTTTCTTGGATTAATGCAGGTTATTTCACGGACCCGCAGATTCGTAGAAGGGATACTCACGATTAGCCTACCTTTAAACCAAGCTTATGCGAAAAGGTGAGAAGTTTTGTATGGAAATGAAAAGCGCGAGAAAAGAGCTTTGAAGAGCTTAAGCAACGTTTGGTTTCCGCGCCAATTCTTACTCTTACCTCTGGTACAGGTGGATTCCAGATTTACAGTGATGCTTCTAAGAAGGGTCTTGGGTGTGTACTCATGCAGCATGGGAAAGTGATTGCCTATGCCTCACGACAACTAAAGCCCTATGAGGTGAACTATCCTACTCATGATCTGGAGTTAGCAGCCGTTGTCTTCGCTCTCAAAATTTGGAGACACTATCTTTATGGCGAATCATGTGATATTTTTACGCGATCAAAGAGTCACAAATACATTTTTTACTCAGCGAGAATTGAAAAATGAACGGTGAACGATGAAAGCACAAAAGACTTTTGGTTGGAGTTTACTAAAGGATGATGACCACCAACATTCAGTACCATCCTGTTAAAGCGAATGTAGTGGCTGATGCTTTGGAGTAGGAAGTCCGGGAATGATAGCTGGCATCAAGGTGGGAAGAAGAGATTATTTGTGACCCTTGAGCGTTTGGAAATCGAGTTAAGTGTCCGTGACATACGTTCATGGGCTATCTGAGGGTTGAGCCTAAACTTAATTTCACAGATCAGACAGCTTCAGAAAGGATGACGGAAGAACTCTGGGCAATTAATCAGAATATTGATCACAACCGAGTTTTCGCGGTGATGACAGATGGCATTGTTTAATGGCAGGTACTAAATTATGCGTACCAGAGGATCCTACACCTTCGGGAAGCCTTGATGACTAGGCTCATATTCTCCATTTTCGATTCATCCAGGGTTCGACTCGACGGATGTACCGAACTGATCTCAAGCAACACTTTTGGTGGAGTGATATGAAGCGCGATGTAGCTACGTTTTGGCAAAGTTATAAATATATCTGACAGCAGTTTAAGATTGAACACCAACGTGCAAGTGGCTATTTGCAACCGTAAGAGATCCTGTTTGGAAGTGGACGAAGTATCCATGGATTTTGTTACTGTTTACCACGGACTCAGAGGAAGCACGATGCAATCTAGGTTGTTGTAGATCGCTTGACTAAATCGAGGCACATTTCCTTCCTATACCGTAGGATTCCCACCCGTTAGTAAATTGGCAGAATATGTTCCAACAAGAAATTGTTTGATTACACGGTGACATAAGTAACTACAACTCCGTCAGGCGATCGTATCTGATAGGGATCCAACTTTCCCGTCTCGTTTTCTGGAAAGGTTTACAGAAAGCTTAGGGGAACCAGCTCAAGTTAGATACAAAATTATCGCTTTTCATCCTGAGCCGACGGACAGTCGGAGCGTAGATTCAAACATTAGAGGATATGTACGTTCATTTGCATTAGAATGGGCAGGAAATTGGGATGACTTATAAATAATGTCTAGTGGAGTTTGCCTACAATAACAGTTGGCATGCGAGCATTAAATTCGCTCCTTTCGAGATGTTGTATGGTAGGAAATGTCGTGCTCCTATTTGTTGGGATCAGGTCGGTGAACGTATTCTTGAGGGTCCGGAGATGATTGAGGTGACTAATGAAAAGTTCGCCAGTCGCATGTAAAAGCTTAAGGAGCTACAGACTCTCAGAAGAGTTTACGCCGACATACATCGCAGAGCCGTTAGAGTTCCAGCCAGGTAACATGTTTTTCTTGTAAGTATCCACCTACACGTGGAGTCAGGCTTTATGTTATCAAGGGCAACTTAGTCTCGTTTCATTAGGACCGTTGAGATTCTTAGATCGCGATGTGTGAGGTTACCTATCGTTGGCGTACCCAAGTCCCAGCTATCTCATGTTCACAATGTGTTTCATGTATCATTACTCAGAGGTTACAAGTATCATCCTCTTCACGTTGTCTCTTATCCATTCGATCAGATCCGTGAGGATTTATCTTATACGGAAGAGCCTGAGTCTAAATCTAGAGCCGTCAGGACGAGAGTCCATGAGAACAAGATGATCCCTTTTTGTCCAAAATCCTTCGGAGGAATCATCCCGAGCGGGAAACTACATGGGAGAGACCGAGGATCTATAACGGACTTCTTATCCTCAATTTTCTTCCATGATCGGTATGTTCTATTCAGTCAGAATCATGTTACTAATATCGAGGACGAATTTTTCTTTTAGGGTGGAAGAGTTGTAAAACCTAAAAATCTCAATAAGTGTAAAATGACCAAAATACCCCTAATGAAAGAAAAAATGCATAAAAGCTTAAATAAATTCATTTAAATTGTTAGAAAGTATGAAAATACAAAAAATGGCAAATATAAAAATTTTGTGCAAGATTAAAATACATTATGTTTATAAAAGAAAAATAATTAATAATTATATATATATAATTATGCCGAAATAATATGTATTTCTATATTTATACTTTACAAACTAATAACAAATAAATTAGGATAATTATGAAATAAATTAGGCAAGTTTTAAAATCTGATAATATCAAATTAAAAGGCCCCAAATTTTCGGCTCGAAAATCACCTAACTTAAATTCTATACATTTTTCATTTTGTAAAATCACTAAAAACAAATGCACCTGAACCTAATAACATTCATAGGTAACGGCACATAAGATTTTTCCAAGGCAAAGACGAATTTTTCTAAGGTGAATTTGAAGGTCAAGATTGTGGGAAAAATATGAGAAAATATATGGAGGCTTGTTTGAATTTGGTAATGGTTTTTGTTCGGAATTATCTCCACCGGAATTTCATAAATCCAAGAATCATCAATAATTATTCAATGTAATTTTATGACTTGTCTTTCCATCATAATAATTCATTATAAACCACAAAAAAATAGACCATGCATGTTAATTTGATCATATGAATAAATATGTTCGAAACCCTAATTTTAGATAATTGTGTAACGCAATAAAACAATTTGTAAAATTGATTTTAATAATTTCTAGAGTGGGATATATCATTAATACTCAGATCAATTGTTGGTTAAATTTTTTCTTAGAGACTCGAAAGATAAGTAATTGGGATTTTAAGGGGTTTTGCCGATTGCTGAAATAAAGAAGAAACGAAGTATAATTGAAAAAAAACACGAATTAGGGTTCAGGGTTTTTATATTTTTCCCAGTCCAATAAATGCAAGATGTATGAATAAAAATTGTGTAATTATTGGGGGAAATTTTAATTAGGGTTTTGTGCACCTTATTTGTTACCCGATTTGAGTTTAAAATATAGAAGGGTGTTTTGTAATTACTGGAACACTTGGTCTGATTTAAGCATGTATATTATATTTGTTATGACTGATAAAAATAAAGTGGGGGGTAGAAAAATGTCATTTTGATATTATTTATGTAAACCTACTATTTATAGAAACTTGCTATTTATAGAAATAATGCTATTCATAGAAAACTTACTAATATATAAGAAACCTTGCTATTTTGGAAAGTCTATTTTGGAAGTTAATTATGGAAACTTATTAAATCAGAAAGTTATCATTTATCGGAAATTTAATTAAGGAAAGTCTATATTTGGAAACTTACTATATATTAGAAGCTGCTATTTTTGGAAAGTACCAATATACAAGAATAAATCATGAAACAACAAAATCATAGGAATAATGTTAATCATGAACGTACAAATCATGGAAATCATGCTAATAAATAGAAAGTTACCCTAAAAAATTAGAAAGTTACTAAAAATAGAAGTTACTATAATAGAAAGTTACAAAAAATGGAAAGTAACCTTAATCATGAACAATAACTTTTATATGTTCTATAAACAAGTAGATCGCATTAAGCATGAGTAGCTTCCATCTCTAATCCATCTCTTTCTTACTGCTGGACATAAGGTACGAATATCCGCCATTCTGTAAGGACATACTTCTTTTCAATGTTTCATCCCCAGAACTGCTCATGCTTCCCCATTTTATATCTTTGCCATGATCCCTTTACATGTTGATTCATGACTAATCTATTGCCGAGCAATATATATATATATATATATATATAAATATATATATATATATACGGTATATTATATATAATATATGCAAGACCATGATTTACATGACTTACCCCAACCCCCGTATTCATGAGGTACCATGACCGAGACACAATTAGGCCGGCCGAGTGAGTGAGCGCTGCCTCTTTCGCTTGAGTAGTGATTTCACGCGTGCGTGCCCTACTTCATGTACTGCGATTAAAATTCAGTTTGGCCAATATTATTCAGGGGCGTATGGTGCAGATCCGTAGTTACAATGTTTACACGTTCATGGTGATTGGTTGGTGTGTGCTCTACATCCCATCACATTTGGAGCCTGATCCCTCCACCCATATTATTATAAGAGGTCACCACTATCTCTATATCCTGCTAGTAGATGTCGTTGGGTTGTGGTTGCAGAACTCTATTATATGCATGTATTCACGACATTATTATTAAACATGTTACTATATGAGCTCGTGTGGCATTCTATTATTATATGGTTTTAATACTATCCATGATATTTCAAGACATCTATACTTCGTATTACCATGCTTTACGTGTTTATTTCCTATTCTTCATGACGCATTCTCTAGGTTTTCCTCATGACACTTTTGAATCTTTCCGCTAACTTTGTTAATTTACCAATCTAGGATTCATACTTATTAATTACATTGTTATTATAATCCGTCACTGAGCGTGTATCTCAAGCCGTATGTCTTTTCTCTTTCTTATACGGCAGGTAACCAGAGGGAATTGGGCATGAGAGAATTGCTTAGAGAATTGACCTATTTACATCCTTTCTTTATAACGCAAAGACATTTTTATGTGCAATACTAACTGGACACATGTTTCGTCCTTTAGACTTCTTTTACGTATTCATGTGATCTCATAATTGGAGCCGATGTTTGATTCCGGCTTTCCACCTGTCTATGTTTATCATATTATGACTTATCCCTTTATTATGCTTTATAAGACACCATGATATGATTGTTTCGGCCTCCTTTCCGGAGTGGGTTTCCGTTACAAGTTATGGATCAGAGCTAAAGGTTTCGACCGTTGTTTTCATGTAAGCCCGTTTTTACCACCAAAATTCCAAAAAAAAAAATTCAAAAATAAAATAAGTGTTTTGTCACAATGTTAGACTTTTCTGTAGGATAGAATAAGATCAAATTTTGACTCGATCGAGCGTGTTGAGCTCTAGCTCGTTCCTTAACTTTTTAGACTAAGCATTCGCGAATTTGCGAAGAACAAAAAATGATAGTGTTAAGTATAAGTTTGATGCTAAGCAAGGATTATTTGGAAATCTTAAGAGCTTATAAGTATAATTTGTCGATTTTTCTCCCGTAAGCTCCTAACCAGACTAATTATAAGTGATAATTTCGGAAAATAAACTTAAATCAACACTTTTTGAATTCAAAGCTTTATTAGTGTTAATAACATTAATTTATTTAATCTTAGTTCAGCTATATACTTAAATTTTCTAAAAATAATTTTTCTCTATATCGTGGTAATATAAGTGTGTAAAAAAATATGTATATGTCATGTGAATAATAAAAACTGTGGGCTGATAAAAGTTTGCTGCATCTTGCCGGCTCACAACCGATGTTGCAGCCTTCTAAAGAAAGCCCATAGTATTAATCCGAGACTGATAAAAGTTTGCTGCATCTTGCCGGCTCACAACCGATGTTGCAGCCTTCAAAAAGGTCGAGGATTACCGTTGCTTAAATAAGTGTAATTGTATATATGTTAAATGTTTGAATAAATATAGGGAAAATCTCTTTTTCTTTAATTTAAATATATTTTTGAACTAAGATTAATTTGCTTTAGTTATAGTATTTCTTTGTGTAAACGGGAAGTCCAAGGGTTTTAAATCCGAAGGTCCGTGAGTCCCGATACTAGTCTCTGTGAGGTGTCAAAAGCCTGGTCACTTAGCCGCAAGGTTGGGATGTGCCGAGACGAAAGTCGCTACATGGGATGATCTCGCCTTCAAACTCATTATCCTTGGGGGGAACGTGAAGCTTAGAAATATTGCAGCTTTCTAAAAGTGTTGATCCATGGTTGAAATTTGAAATTAGCACACTCACATCATATAATAATTGTCGGGAGCAAAAAGTTCACAAATTGCAAATATGAGTAGTGTTAGCATCCTTAACTTGTACTTAACGGTGATTTCGTTTTAAGCTTAGTTGGGACAAGTGAAAAGTCGGGAACGATGAATTTATCCTTTTTGGGCATTTTAGCATTGAAATGCTTCTTATTCCGTTACCCGAAAAGTTATGAAAATAATGAAAGTCCGAACATGTTAGTTAAAAAAATGTTGAAAAATACAAAAATATTAGTTGTAGTTAGTGTAAATATAAAAAATGGTGAAAACGGTGCTTTTCAAAGCTTTTTGATTCTTTATTTCCCTTTGGCGAACGCTTAGCTACTTTTCTAGGTAATTAGTCGAGGGGGATTGAGATTCTTAGCTTTCATAAGTGTTTACGTATAGCATTGCGTGAGGACACGACAATATCTTAGTATGGGGGATTTTGGTATGTGCTTAAATACATATACCTTTGTCCATTAAAAACAAGCTTAAATGACCAAAAACGTACCAAAAATACATTGTATATGTATGTTTTGCATTTGTATTGTGCAGGTAACGGATATTCAAGAAAAGGACGAAACACGAAGCCAAAATGACAAAATCAAGCACGGGAATGTGAAGAGCGTAAAAAGTCAAATTCAAAAAGTCAATAAAAGTCAACCCCAGAAAAGTCAAAGGTCAAACCCGAAGCCAAAACCGAAGAAATTCTTAATGGGCCACCCTTACCCATCTAATGGGCCGTGGCAGCCCATTAAGGGATTTATCGAAGACCAAATGGGCCCAAAAGGCCCAAAACCCTTTTAACACCAAACCGGCCCAAGTATAAGCCCAAAACAAGTAGAGGGGCCTGAATTGCCAACTTCCCAAAGTTGTACCACTACAAGGACTGAATTTGCAAACATGATATAAACCTTGGAGGGCCATTTTTGCCATCCTCCCAAACTTATCACCACAAAGGACGATTATTGCAAAACTAAATATAACTTTGAGGGTCCATTTTTGCCAATTCTCCAAAGTTTTCCCCTGTTACCCATAAACCAAATTTCCCGCCCTTTTAAACATGGTACTATTTACGTGTCTTCCCTACTTCTTTTACCCTGCAACACCAAGAGTTCAATGGATAAAATCTTCACCCTTAACCCACTAAAACCCTGACACATGTTGCAATTGCCATGTTGGCAATCCTACACATTTCAAGGAATCCAACGGCCACCATTAACTTTGAGAAGCACATTTGAAGATCAATGGCCAAGATTGAAGACTTTGTTTCTACTCACACAAGGAGCACAACCTCAGTTTCACTCACAAAAGAAGCACACTTCAAAGAGTCCAAGACCTAATTCGTATTCTATAAATAGGACCCTTTGTAAGCCCATTGTGGCATCTTATCTTTAATCTAGTTTTTTATCTTTCATCTTGTTTTAACTTAGTTAACTTTCAGCTTATTGCAATTTAAATTTCCAAGTCTTGTAACTTTGTTTTAATGAAAATTTGAAGTTTTAAGTGAAATCTTAAATCCTTGTTTTCCTTGGTTAAAAAGCCTTCATTAATCTGAGTTAAGCTCTTATATAAACATATAAGTAACCTGTTTCATTTAAATATTAAAAACTTAAGAAAAAAAATTCACAAAAAGAATTCACCCTCAAAAATACCACAGCTGATTTTTGGATGATAAGCCAAACTTGGATGGGCTTATGGACTTTACTAGCTTGTCTTTGACAAGCTAGAGCTTGTAGAATTGCCAAGTTATAAGCTTGTTTGCCCTGTTTAAGCAAGGGCCGTGTAAGTCTTCATTTTCCCATTTTTTAGCTTATTTACTATTCAAGTGCTTATTCCTGCTTATTTCTTGTTTGTATTTGCTTATTGTTGCTTAATTATGATATTTAATGCTTATGAATGCTTTAGTGTAGTTTAAAACTCTTTTGTGCAAATTTCCCTTCAAATCTGTCATAAATGCTTTGAAAATTGCATAATCTGTTTTAGCTTAATGCTGGCTTATTTAGTTGCTAAAATTTGTTCATTAGGTTCTAAATAAGTTATAAAATATCTGGTCTTAAGGGGTTGTTCATTAAAAATCGAGTTATAAGTTTTAAATTTGGTAAAAACTAGTTAAAGGGGTGTCTGGGTTAGGGACCCAAAACGAGTCAAATTGGTTATAAACCTATTTGGGTCTTTTGGCCAACTTATACAAGCATGTTTAAGTGATGTTCAATCTGTTTTTTGTAGTTTTAAGGTTTAAATCTTGTTTTCTAAGTGTTGTCTAAAAGCACCTCAAAACTATTGGTCCAAAACAGTTGTGAAGTGCTTATTTGGTTAAGGCTTTTGAAGCCTGTCTTAAGTGTTGTGTTAATATTGTTTTTAAGAGTCTAATGCAGTAGGCTAAAGTTCTTTTTGGTTTCCTTTTGTCTTTGACCAAATCTGTCAATTATTGGTCAAGTATTTTTCAAGTTTGAAAGAGCTTTTTCCTTTTCATTTTTCAGTGACTTAAAATTGGTTTTAGACTTTGAAAATTTGAGCATAAGCTCATTGGGAGCTAGTCTACATCTGTTTTAGCTTGTTTTTCATTTTTCAGCTTATTTTCTAGCTTATTCATAGGGCTGCACTTTGTCCCTTTTTCTTTAAGAAAAAACCAAAAAAATGCCATTCAGTGTGAACAGCCCCTTTCATAAGCCATTTTCATGGCTTATTTGAGTTTCAAACTCAAATCTTTTTGCTGATTATTGTAGCTAGTTGTTCAAGCTTTAAGGGCATATAAGCCCTTAAGCCATAAGGATCCATTTTGTGGCTTATTTTTAAGCCCAAAAGTGGCCCCTCAGGCTGTGTGGCCTGCAGTTTTAAGCCAATGGGCTTATTGGCTTTTTAGTGCTTTTCTAGCTAATTTCCTTGGCTTATTTTTGTTATATTTGCCTATTAGGTGTAGTTTAATACCTGTGTTTGCTTATTTTGAAGTTTCATTTGCTTATTTGTCTAAAAAAATGCTTAACAGTTAGCCATTTTGTGTCTTAGTGTTAATTAGCCATTCTGCCAACTTATTTTGCTTATTTGAATGCTTATTCGTGTTTTCAAAAAAAGTGCCTTTGTAAAAGTTGCTTATTTTTAGCTTAACTAAAAAGTTGTAAAAAAATGGCAAATAAAAACGTTTGGGAGTAGGGGAAGCCCCAAGTGAGCAGGGCTCGAACTCGGGACCTCAACCCCACTCACCAAACGTTTTACCAGTGTGCTACAATTAGCTCATCCGTTAGAAGTTGAAAACACTCTATATTTAACACCTTTTTGAACCCCAAGCCTTATTAATAAGCCGTAGCTTATTAAGGGCTTGTCCGGGCTTATTTGATAAGCTGGTTTATCCAGCTTATTTTTCCTAGACTCTTTACATCTTTTAGGACTTTTGTGCATTTTTTCAGATTTTTCCTCTTTTATTTGTTATTTTTATTTAATTTTCGAAGATTAAATTTTTAGAAAATCAATTAAAAATGGTAAATTAATGTTTAAAAATACAAAAAAATAGTTTTTAGATTTAGAATAAATAGTTTTAGGTTTACAAAGTTTAAAATCTTTTTCATCACTTTTAGATTTTAAATTTTATTTTTAGCTTTTTAAATTAATTTTAGAAAATAGATTTTTATTATAAAAAATAATGGAAAATACCTTTCTAAGTTTTTATCACATTTTAGACTTTTCTAAAATAGAAAATCATTTTTTAGAATTTTTAGGAATTAATTTGCTATTTTCTAGGAATTTTAATAGGTTAAATTACTTTTTAATTCATAAAAAAAATAATAAAAAAGTCAATAAAATATAATTCCTTTTTAGAAAATTTTCTTTTATCATTTTAGAGGTTTAGAAACTAAGTTTGTATTTTTAATGTTTAATTTTGACTTAGTTGATAATTTAGTGTCTTTTTAGGATTTTCGTATTTTATTTTTTTGTGCTTAGTTGTTAATTTAGAATACATAATTTGCTTTTCCCATAGTTTTAGGATCCATAATCAATCAAAATCTTTGTTCTATTTAAGCATTGATATCAAACGTCACTCGACCGTCCATTCACGCCTCGTTGGGAAAACGACTCGGGAATTCAGCTTCCCGCTTTACTACAATTGTGAATTTATATCCTCATTATATATTTATAAGTATTTATTTATTTATATATATTTATAAAGGGTAGAAATGATAAACATCATGAGCCTACAGTTAAGAAGCCTGTAGTTGAGACTAGTGAAGCTAAGGCTAGTGCAGACAAGCCTAAAGCAGTTAGGAAGAATAATGGTGCTCCAATTATTAAGGATTGGGTGTTTGATAGTGAGGAAGAAGATGTGACTCATACTAAGAAAGAGAAGAAAACAGTTAAGTCTAGTTTTGCTAAAATAGAGTTTGTTAAATCTAAAGAGCAAGTAAAATCTCCAAGGAAAACTGTTAATCATGTTAATCAAAATAGACAAAACACTAATAGTCCTAGAGGTAATCAAAGAAACTAGAATAATATGATGTCTCAAAGATTAGGAAGTAATTTGAGATGATTAACAAAGCTTGCTATGTGTGTGGAAGTTTTGATCACCTGCAGTATAATTGTGATAACCATCAAAGACAGTTTAATAATAAAAAGATAGTAAAACCAGTGTGGAACTATACTCAAAGGGTGAATCACTAGAATTTTTCTAGAATGACTCACCTCAGTCCTAAAAGGAACATGATTCCAAAAGCAGTATTAATGAGGTATGGCCTAGTATCACTTACTACTGCTAGACCAGTTAATACTGCTCAACCCAGAACAACAGTGAATAGTGCAAGACCAATGACAAATGATTTTAATAAAGCACATTCAACTATTAGAAGGCTCATTAACAACAAAACAACAACTAAAAATAGTAATTTTAATAAGAGGGTTAATATTGTTAGTAGTAAGAATGTTAATACTGCTAGGCCAAAAGCAGTACTTAATGTTGTTAAAGGAAACCAAGTTAATGCTGTTAAGGCCTCAGCTTATTGGGTTTTGAAACCAAAGACTAAAGTAATAGACCATGTTTCTAAACACAACAGTGCATCAACCATTCTAAAAAGGTTTGATTATATTGATGCACAAGGCATATACAAGTCAGTGATGGCTTGGGTCCCCAAAAGAGATTGATTTTCTTACCACATGTGCAGGGTAATCCATAAATGGATTTACAGGACCAAGGAGTGATTGACAGTGGATGTTCAAGGCACATGATAGGGAACATGTCCTATTTTACTAATTTTGAAGAAATTGATGAAGGATATGTTGCCTTTGGAGGTAACCCCAAAGGAGGGAAAATCACAGGCAGAGGTACAATCAAAACTGGTAATTTAGATTTTAAGAATGTGTATTTTGTAAGAGAGTTACAGTTTAACCTCTTTAGTGTCTCACAAATGTGTGACAAAAAGAATAGTGTTCTCTTTAATGACATTGAATGTATTGTTTTATCTCCAAACTTTAAGTTAACTGATGAAAGTCATGTTTTACTTAAGGTTCCTAGAAAGAACAATATGTATAGTGTTGATTTAAAGAATATTGTTCCTAAAGGAGGTCTAACTTGTCTCTTTGCAAAAGCCACATCTGATGAATCTAAACTTTAGCATAGAAGGCTTGGACACATAAATTTCAAAACTATGAATAAACTGGTTAAGGGAAATCTTGTAAGAGGTCTACCTTCAATTTTTTTTGAAAATGATCAAACCTATGTTGCTTGTCAAAATGGAAAGCAGCATAGAGCTTCTTGTAAGTCCAAAACAGTAAGTTCAATCAGCCAACCTTTACATATGTTGCACATGGATTTGTTTGGTCCAACATTGGTAAAAAGCTTAATGAAAAAGATGTATTGCTTAGTTGTCACAGATGATTACAGTAGGTTTAGTTGGGTTTTCTTTCTAGCTACTAAGGATGAGACTAGTGGCATTCTCAAGTCCTTTATAACTGGAGTAGAAAATCTAATAGATCAAAGGGTTAAGGTAATTAGGTGTGATAATAGAACTGAGTTCAAGAATAAGGAGATGAATCAGTTTTGTAAGAGAAAAGGTATTAAGAGAGAATTTAGTGTAGCTAGAACTCCTCAATAAAATGGAGTAGCTAAGAGGAAAAATAGAACACTATTTGAGGCTGCTAGGACAATGTTAGCTGATTCTAAGCTACCTACTACTTTTTGGGCTGAAGCAGTTAATACTACTTGCTCTGTGCAAAATAGAGTATTAGTAACTAAGCCTCATAAGAAGACCCCTTATGAACTTTTTATTGGTAGAAAACCAGCTTTAGGCTTTATGAGACCATTTGGGTGTCCTGTTACAATTCTCAATACCATAGATCACTTAGGCAAGTTTAATGGTAAGGCTGATGAAGGATTCTTTGTTGGGTACTCAATCAATAGTAAAGCATTTAGAGTATTCAACAGTAGAAGAAGGATAGTTGAAGAGAACATGCATGTCCAATTTAGTAAGAATACACCTAATATTACAGGAAGTGGACCAAATTGGCTTTTTGATATTGATGCACTAATAAAGTCAATGAAATTATAAGCCAGTTGTTGCAGGAAATCAGTATAATGGTAATGCAGGTACAAAAGCATGTAATGATACAAGTAAAGCTAGAATGGGGATAGTACCTAGCAAAGATTGCATTCTGCTACCATTGTGGCCTGCTGATCTACCATTCTCTCAAAATTCAAAGAGTTCTATTGATGCTAGACTCAAACCTTTAGGAGATAATGAAAAGAAGGTTACTGAAGAACCAGGAAAAGAAGGTGGTGATCTAAGTAATAAGAATGACAGTGTTAACAGTACTAACAATATTAATACTGCTAGTGATGGAAACAACACTAACAATGTTAATATTGTTAGTTCAACTGTTAATACTGCTTGCATAGAAGTTATTGTTGTTAGTAGTAATACAAGCATTGAACTTCCAAATGATCAAAATATGCCTGAATTGGAAGATATTGTGTATTCAGATGATTATGAAGATGTTGGTACAGAGGCTGACATGAATAATTTAAATACATTTATGCATGTCAGTCCTATTCCAACTACAAGAATACACAAAGATCATCCAGTTGAACAAATTATTGGAGACTTGAATTCAGCACCTCAAACAAGAAGAATGACAAAGAATTTGAAAGAACATGGTTTGTTTAGTTCAGTTCAACAAAGAACAAACCATAAAGACTTTCAAAATTGCTTATTTTCTTGCTTTTTACCACATGAAGAACACAAAAAGGTAATTCATGCATTAAAGGATCCAAGCTGAATAGAAGCTATGCAGGATGAGCTTCTATAATTCAAATTACAAAAGGTTTGGACCATGGTGGATTTACCAAATGGCAAAAGGCCTATAGGCACTAAATAGGTTTACAAGAACAAGTAGGATGAAAGAGGAATTGTGATAAAGAACAAAGCAAGATTGGTTGCTCAAGGGTACACACAAGAAGAAGGGATTAACTATGATGAAGTCTTTGCCCCTGTTGCCAGAATTGAAGCAATTAGGCTATTCTTAGCCTATGCATCATTTAAAGACTTTGTGGTGTACCAGATGGATGTCAAGGGTGCTTTTCTTTATGGTAAGATTGAAGAGGAAGTCTATGTTTGTCAACCACCAGAATTTGAAGATCCAGACTTCCCTGATAGAGTATACAAAGTAGAAAAGGCACTTTATGGACTGCATGAAGCTCCCAGAGCTTGGTATGAAACCTTGTCAACTTATTTGTTAGACAATGGGTTTCAGAGAGGAAAGATAGACAAGAATTTGTTTATCAGAAGGGATAAAGGTGATATTCTATTATTTTAAGTGTATGTAGATGATATCATTTTTGGCTCTACAAAGAAGTCACTATGCACAGAGTTTGAGAAGATGATGCATAATAAGTTTCATATGAGTTCTATGGGTGAACTCCCATTCTTCTTAGGACTGCAAGTAAAGCAGAAGGAAGATGGGATTTTTATCAGTCAAGACAAGTATATGACTGAGATTTTGAAGAAATTTGGTTTTATTGATGTCAAGACAGCAAGCATACCTATGGAAACTCAGAAGCCTTTGGTCAAGGATGAAGATGGTGACGAAGTGGATGTTCATTTATATAAATCAATTATTGGTTCATTGATGTATCTTACTTCTTCAAGACCTGATATTATGTTTGCAGTGTGTGCCTATACAAGATACCAAGTCAACCCAAAATTATCACATCTTCATGCTGTGAAAAGAATTTTTAGATACTTAAAAGGTCAACCTATATTAGGCCTTTGGTATCTAAAAGATTCACCTTTTTATTTGGTAGCATACACTGATAGTGATTATGCTGGAGCAAGCTTGGATAGAAAGTCCACAATAAGAGGTTGTCAATTCTTTAGATGTAGATTGATTTCATGGCAGTGCAAAAAGCAGACTGTGGTTGCTAATTCCACAATAGAGGCTGAATATGTAGCTGCTTCAAGTTGTTGTGGCCAAGTGCTTTGGATTCAAAATCAATTGCTTGATTATGGGTATAACTTTATGCATACAAAGATCTATATTGATAATGAGAGTACTATATGCATAGTTAAGAACCCTGTTTTTCATTCAAAAACAAAGCACATTGAGATTAGACATCACTTTATCAGAGATTCCAATGAAAAGAAGCTAATTCAAATGATCAAGATTCATACTGACAAGAATGTTGCAGATTTGCTTACAAAAGCATTTGATGTAAGTAGATTTCAATATTTAATTGCTAGTATTGGAATGCTCAATCTTTAAAGTCTTAATTAAGAAAATGGTGAGGTAAAAAGAATTGAGAGAGTTGGTGAGAATAAAAACAAAAAGAGAGATGTGTGATAAAAACAGATAGAGTGATCTGGTGAGAAAAAGAATTGAGAGAAGTTGTGAGTTGAAAAACAAAAAGAGAGATGTGTGATAAAAACAGACAGAGTGATTTGATGAGTAAAAGAATTGAGAGAATTTGTGAGTTAAAAAACAGAAAGAGAGCTGTGTAAAATAAAAACAGATAAAGTGATTTGGTAAGTAAAAGAATTGAGAGAATTTATGAGATGAAAACCATAAAGAGAGTTGAATATAGCAAAAACAGACAAAGAGAATTGTAAGCTAAAATAATTAAGAGAAAGCAAAAACAGACAGAGAGAATTATGAGCTAAAAGAATTGATAGAAATAAAAAACAGACAAAGAGATTTTGTGAGCTAAAATATTAATTTGATGATGGAAAAGCTGATTAGAAAGGAATTAGAGTTAATGCTGGTAATTTAAAGTTAATGCTGCTAGGCATAAACTTACTACTGCTTGGGAAAGTTAATGCTGCTATGCATAACTTACTATTGCTGGTTGTAAGTTAATGCTGCTAGGCTTAACTTACTGCTGAGTTACTACTGCTGGGTTACTTACTACTGCTAGTTGAAAGTTAATGCTGCTAGGCATAACTTACAACTACTGGTGAACGTTAATGCTGTTGAGGGTAGTTTCATAAATACTTTGATTAAGGGTTTCATTCAATCATTTAATCAATTTTAATCTTTCATATACTCTCTAATCATAAACCCTAACTCAATTTCATCATTTATCATTAAAACCCAACATAATGATGACCCTACAATTTGCTGATATTCATAATTTAGTCGCATTTTTGACTAAATCTGCTAAAAGTGAAGGATTTGAGCAGATAGTGGATTTTCTGAATGCAAGTTCTATAAGATATGCTTTAACCGTAAATCCCACTATATATACTTCGTGTATTGAATAATTTTAGGCCACTGTCAAGGTGAAAACGATCAATGGAGAACAAAAGTTACAAACCCTAGTAGATGGAAAGAAGATCATCATAACTGAAGCAACTGTAAGAAGAGATCTTCAACTAGAAGATGCTGATGGTGTTGATTGTCTGCAAAATGTTATAATTTTTGAATAGCTTACACTCATGGGGTATGAAAAACTTTCACAAAAGTTTACTTTCTATAAGGCATTCTTCTCTCCCTAATAGAAATTCCTTATTCATACCATTTTGCAATGCCTAAGTGCTAAGACAACTGCATGAAATGAATTTAGTAGCACTATGGCCTCTATAATTATATGTTTAGCCACAAACCAAAAGTTTAACTTTTCCAAGTATATTTTTGAAAGAATGGTGAAGAACTTGGATAATGCTGCCAAATTTTTGATGTATCCAAGATTTCTACAAGTCTTTTTGAATAATCAACTAGAAGGGATGGCAACTCACAATAGGATTTATATTGCACCCTCTCACACAAAGAAGATTTTTGCTAACATGAGAAGGAAAGGAACAGACTTTTCTGGTAGAGTAACACCATTATTCCAAACAATGGTGGTACAAGCTCAAGAAGAAATGGGTAAAGGTTCAGCAATGCCAACTGATCCCCATCACACGCCCATCATTACTCAACCATCATCATCTCAACCCCAAAGGAAACAAAAATCAAGAAGGCCTAAGGAGAAGGACACTGAGATTCCTCAGTCTAGTATTCCTAGTGATCCTATAAATGTAGAAGATGAGGCTGTCAATAAGGAGCCTAGTATGCAACTTAAGAAATTGATGGATTTTTGTACCAAATTGCAACAAAGAGTGCTTGACCTGGAGAACACAAAGACTGCTCAAGCTCAGGGGATTACAAGTTTAAAGAAGAGAGTCAAGAAGTTAGAGAAGAAAGGAGGGTTAAGAACTTATAAGCTTAAAAGATTATACATGGTTGGTAGATCTGCAAGAGTAGTTTCCTCTAAAGAAGCTAGTTTGGGTGATCTGGAGGATGCATCCAAACAAGGGAGGAAAATTCATGATATTGATGTTGATGAAGACATCACCCTGAAGAATGTTCATGATGCTGAAATGTTTGGAGTAAATGATCTTGAAGGTGATGAGGTAGTTGTTGAAAGTGAAGTTGCTGATAAAGATGTGAATTTAAGTGTTGATGAAGTTACATTGGCTCAAGCACTTGCAGCTTTGAAAAGTGCAAAAGTTCAAGAAAAAAAGGGATGTTATTAAAGAGCCAAGTGTACCAGTTAGTGCTGCTTCAACAAAGGTTAGTAATGTTATACCAACAACTGTTGCTACAACAATTACAGCTGTTAGCTCAAGACCCAAAGCAAAAGGGATTGTTTTTCATGAACAAGAGCAAGCTCCTACACCAACAGTTTCTTCACAACAACCAACACAGGTCAAGGACAAGGGTAAAGGCAAAACGGTTGAAGAAGAACCTGTGAAGAAAATGTCTAAAAAAGAGCTACTCAAGCTTGATGAAGAACTTGCTTTCAAGAAATAAGCTAAAGAAGATGAAGAAGAAAGGCTTGCCAGGGAAAAAGCTCAAAAAGTTAAAGAAGCTAACATAGCTTGGGATGATATTCAAGCTAAAGTTAAAACTGATTATCAGTTGGCTCAAAGACTGCAAGCTCAAGAGCAAGAAGAGTTGTCTGATGCAGAAAAGGCTACATTATTTGTACAACTATTAGAGAAAAGAAGAAAACACTTTGCAACAAAAATAGCAGAAGAGAAAAGGAACAGACCACCAACAAAAGCTCAGCAAAGGAGTTTCATGTGTACTTACCTGAAAAACATGGAAGGATAGAAGCCCAAAGACTTAAAGAATAATTCCTTTGAAAATATTCAAGACTTATTTGACAAAGCTATGAAAAGGGTGAACACATTTGTAGATATGGATACAGAATTAGTGAAAGAGAGTTCCAAGAAAGCTAAAGCAGAGATAGCACAAGAAAGCAGCTTAAAGAGAGCAGGAGAAGCTCTGGAATAAGAAAGCTCTAAGAAGCAAAAGGTGGATGATGATAAAGAAACTGAAGAGCTTAAGCAATGTATGAAATCATTCCAGATGATGGAGACGATGTAACTATTGAAGCTACACCTTTATCTACCAAATCTCCAACCATTGTTTACTACAAGATCTACAAAGAAGGGAAGAAAAGCTATTTTTAAATTATCAGAGCAGATTCTCAGATGTATTTAACTTTTAGAAAGATGCTTAAAAATTTAACAGAGAGGATTTGGAAGTTCTTTGGGGTATAGTCAAAGAAAGATTTAAGAAGATAGAATCTTGAAGATAATGTATGGAAGAATCAACAAGGATTAGTTAAAGTGTTGAACTAGAATAATTCCTATGGAGTTCATTGTGTGACAATGCATAACATACTTTATTATCTATTGGTTGAGAAGATGTATTCACTTACAAAGCACACATTACATTAGATGTTCAATGATGTGAAGGTCCAAGTTGATTATGAATGTGAAATGGCATTTGAGCTTCTTAAATTGGTCAAGAAACAACTTAAGGAAAGATATGTACCTCAATGAAGTGTTTGGAAGCATCCTCCTGGTGATTGATGAAGCTTTTAATAAAGAAACTTGATGATTTTGAAGATAAATATCAAGTTTAGGGGAGGATTGTTAGGATTAAAATCCTTCTTGAAGTTACTAATGCTAAGGTTTGTGTTACTGCTACTAAGCATAAATTAGTGCTGTTAGTAATCTTAATGAAAAATATACTAAGTAGTTAGTACTGCTAGTTACTACTGCTAGTGTAAGTTACTACTGCTAGTGTATATTACTACTGCTAGTAATGTTAGTACTGCTAGAGTAAAGTTAGTACTGCTAGTGTAACTTAGTACTGCTGGTGAAGATTAAAGAAAACTTTCTAAGTAGTTAATGCTGCTTGTACACAATTAGTGTTGCTGGTACAAAAGTTACTACTGTTGGTGTTGAAAGTTAGTGCTGCTGGTAAAAAAGTTACAACTGCTGAAAGGATAAAGACTGCTCAGAAAAAAAGATAAAGATTGCTTATGTGATATATATGAGATATTTTTGTAAAAGATATGTATAAGTTATTTGTTTTGAAGATCATGATAACTTAGGAAAATATTGTAATCCCATTAGGACTCCTTGGTGTATAAAAGGAGGTCATAGGGAATCAAAAATGAGTCATTCATAGAATTGTCATAGTTTCAAGGTTTTGTAACCCTAATACTAGTTAAGAGTATTCGTATTAATATATTGAAGCTTTTGTTTGTTAATCTGTATGTTCATTAGAATTACTATTTCATTGAAGAATTCTTCTTATATTAAAGATTAGATTCCGCATAATCTTTAGTATTATCAAACAAAGTTTCTACTATAGTTGTGTAGGATTTATCTTGCATAACTAAACCTTATACAAGCTAAGGAATTCAAGATCCATTGAAGTGGGATCAACAGTCTTCAATACTAGAATTCATCTTTGTGAATCTGATAGATTATGTATTGACCCAATTTCTGCCTAAAGTGTGTAGAGGGCTTCTTTCTTTAGACCCTTTATCCATACATTTCTATTTAATTCTTCAACGCCTTCATTGCTTACCAAGACGTCATTACTAACACCTTGTTGTGATTATTCCAGTGTTAGCTCACTCTTAGTCGGCATTATTCCCGTTTCTCATTCATCTCCAATCTTACCTAAGGACGGCTATTTCTAACTATGGAGTGTCCTTGGGTAGATCCCTCTGGTTCTGGTTGGATCATAGGACTAGTACCTAACCTAACCACCTTATGACTTTAGAATCGTCGTGAATTAAGATGTTGTTGGGTATGAGATTGTAACCATAAAACCTTTTCCGAAGAGTATAAAGCACTGTGAGTCATTTAGATCACTTATTATTTTCAAGATCACATTTTAATTACATTTCTCCCCTTATTTTAAATACTAATTCACTTAGTGTTTGAAATACCATGTGATTTAAAATTTGTCTTGAAAAAGCTATGGGTAGAAAATGTTTCAACATGAATTATGTGGAACTTTTCTTCTTGCTCCCCCTCAATTTTACATATGTTTGACACCAAAGAAATGATACCAACTTGTAAAATGATTATAAAATTGAGGGTGAGACAATGTTGAGCACACAATTTTGAAAGATTATGAATGTCATTAAAGAATTCTTGAAAAATTATGCTCAAACATTAAATCATCTTATAACATACAATCTATTGAGTTGTCATTATTATTACCGAGTTGTTATTAAGACTAGTGTAAATGTTTTGAATACCGAAAGAATTTAAGAATAGTATCCAAAAACATTAAAACATTTGTTTTTCAAAAAACTCCCCCTCAAATATTGACTCATTTTGAAAATGACACCAAATGTAGAAGAATTGTCTTTTAAAACTTTATGAGGGATGGAGTGTTAAACGCACAATTTTGAAAGATTTTGAATTGTCATTGAGAAATTTTTGAAAAATTTTGTTCAACATTTTGAAAAGCATCATGTTAGAAGACTTCTCTTTTAACGCTAAGGATAAGCGCACTAAAACGTACACTCTCCTTTGTCGTTCAGGTCCGAGTTGCAATATGATAGTGATTACAAGTCATTAAGAAAATTAAACATGACATGTTTTAAAAGCATTTGAAACTCTTGCTCGAACTTTATTTACACACCCGTGTCAATATTAATCAACATTTCTAGGTACGTAAATGTTATCGATTCCAAGAGACATGTCAAGAAGATTCTTTTTGGAAAATTTTGATTTTTTTATTTTGTATTTTGTTTTTAAAATGTTATATTTCTGTATTTGTTTTTATAGGTTTATATTTTATATACAAAAATTAAAAGAAAAGAAAAGAAAAGAAAAATCAAAAAGTAAGCAAACATCGAATCCCCTAGGACTTCAGTCTAGCAAATATCTCTTGTATCAAAGTTGTCCCATGTAACCTTGGCCTCCCAGATATCACATTTTCTTTTATCCACACCTTGATTCGTTCTTTCTTCCGATTGAAAGGAGTACCTGCATTCAAATCAAGAGTTTGTTCCTCCTAAACATTGATGGATGTACCTGCACTTGAATCAAGAGTT
Organism: Tanacetum coccineum; assembly: GCA_026074375.1. Lineage (NCBI taxonomy): Eukaryota > Viridiplantae > Streptophyta > Magnoliopsida > Asterales > Asteraceae > Tanacetum > Tanacetum coccineum. The sequence continues at coordinate 39,511 of BQNB010002544.1, forward strand.
TGTATGCATTCATGAAGATTAGTGATACCTGTATTGGAGCCATGTGGGGGTTCACTATCAACCATGGTTGTGCTAGAGGTGAATATCATTCCAGTTAGAACCCATCTAAGACCAATAGTCTTGAGAATTCTACTGGTTGGTTTCCACCTAAGACAAGATCTAGGAGTCTTTGTTTTCTCATGCACAACGGAAGTCTTTTTGATTGAAAACCTATGTCCTGTTAGGATCTGTCTTTTTGGTTTCTTTGTAACACTTATTTTCTTTACGGGTTTGTTTCTTATGGGATGGAACCTTAGCACGTGAGTTGACCTCATTCAGGAATTTCGTAACACAAGCATCATGATTTGCATTAAAAACACATTTCTGACATGTCAAGCAAACAAAATGTTTAGAGTCAGAATAATTTCTAGAATTCATAGAGTGTTTTGCTATGGGCACAATCTTTGTTGTTACGAAACTACTCTTAGATGCAGGCCAATTCCTAGATGTTTGAGTATTGCTCCTAGGTTTTGGTTTGCTACCATTAGTTGTGCTTTGTGATTTTGTAGAATGCATCACACTAGGTTTAGAATTCCTAACTATTTCTTGTGTCTTTTTCTTAGCTTCCTCTAGGTAGTGATTATAAACCATGTCATTTGAGATGTACCTAGATGAGCTAGGTGCAATCATGTGATGAGGTTTTGCAAACGCATATTCTCTTTCCTTAGGCAAATAATGTGTAGTGACTGGTTTTGACAAATCGTTATTCACATCAACTTGGGAGGCAAACCATGGTTTTGAGATGCTAGGTCGTTCAGACTTAAACGTAGTCGGTTGTCTAACAACTGATTAGTTTCTATGTGGTTGTAAAACTGGTTTTCCCAAGATTGATTGTTTTGCAAACTTAGTATTCACACTATTTCCTAATAGTTTCCTTAACTTATTTTTTAATGGTGCAATTGCAAACCCCTTTTCCTGAAATTGAGCTTTGAATTCATCATTTTTAGCAATCAAAGAAGTTGTCTGTTCTATAGTCTTAGTTCTCGTTACTTTGATAGAATCATACAGATCTTTGTAATGCTTTTTCAAAGTCTCATTTTCCTTAAGTAATTTAGACATTTTATGTTCCAATTCGATGTTTATTGTTTCAATTACATCTATGTCATGTTTAACCTTGGCTTCATTACTTTTTTACTTTCGAAAATTAACCATGTTGCCCTTCTTTTAAAGCTTGATTTTGATATTTAAGTTCAAGATTAACATAATGTGCTTCCATTTTAAAAAATCTTTTTGAAATTAGGCAACGGTCTTTTTGATACAAATATTTTCAGATTCGAGAGATTGATATGAGAGTTCAGTTAATTGGTTATCAGTTAATTTTAGCAGGAAAAGGACATTTGTCATGACATTGTTCAGCATTCTGGTCAACCTTTCCTTCATTATTGAATTCAGGTTGCTCAGTATGTCGTTGTCCTGTAGCAAAGACATTGATTTTAGCAGTCGTGTGTACCTCAGCCATTGGCTCTTCATCATATATGGGTCTGATATCTGCATTATCAGCATGTGCATCATTCCCTGATTTGCTGCTTGTATCTTGCTCTTTTGATTCTGTCCCACTACTTTCTGTGTCAACCAAACTAGCATCCAATGTTATACTCATATAAACCTTTCCCTCTGTTGTCTGCATCTTTCTTTCATTCACCCTGGTGTCATGCTCTCTTTTGTGCAATGCTCTTTTATCAATTGACTTCTTAACATATTCCATGTGTTGGATCAGTGTATCATAGAATTCTCGAATCTAGAGTTGAGTGTATTCTAGAAAGTACTTGCATGTCATTATAACATATTCATCATCCAAATAAATCTGTGACTTGATGAACATCTAGATCTGTGTCTCGAGTACTTTAAAAGTAGCCATGGATCCAATCTCTTGAAATTCTTCTTTATCAAGTTGCTTTTCTAGTTGATCCACGTTTAGGAACATTGTGCCTGTGAAAGTCTAAACATCTTGACCAAAGAGTGTCGCAAATACGCGTTTGAATCTATACTCGGTTCGAGTTCCTTTTAAGTCGTCATTTGAAAAAAGCTTGAGGTGTGAATGAAGTCGTCGAAAAGATTCCATGAAACTTTCTTTTGCTTTGTCTTCCATTAGTTGCATTTGTTGTTCTTCCGAATCCGAACACGAAGATAAAGTATCTTTCGTTTCCATTTTACCGTAAATTATGAAGTGAAAATGATTTGTAGGATCTTAAGTAGGTAAAGTGATGTTGTTGTGGTTTGTTGTCGATGAGTCAGTGTTGTTATGAGAGTTATTTGTTTGTTTTATGAGTTAACGAAGGACAAACAAAGAAATTATGAAGTCGTTAAGGGTTTTTTATTGTTAGTGTTAACAATTGTGAATGTTTGTAAAACAAGGACTAACGATGCAACACTTTGGTAAGAAAGGACTAACGGTGAAAAGATTTTGTTCTGAGGACTAATGTAGAAACTATTTTAGAACTAAAGGTTAAAATAAAATAAAAATGTTTGAAAAGTAAAGGACAATATTGAAATTTTTTTAAAAGCTACGGGATTAATAGTAAACATGGTATTTAACTAAAGGTTTAAAAGTAAAAGATACAAAACTAAAAGTGAAAAGTGCACAAGATTTAAAAATTAAAGGTTAACTAATGTAAAAAATAGTGTCTTAAAGTTATAACAGAAATCATGCACGTATTTTATTACTTCTTCTTCAACCTCTAGACATGACGTTTAGGTTTTGTTCGCAGTTTTTATTCTGTGAGTATTAGACAAAAACGATTACGTTACGATGATCGTTAAGAGATCGCGATTCTAATGGATGTCGTTGGAAGACCCGCGAACGTCGAAACTCAAAACCCGAAAAACCAAAACTCATCAAAACTGTGTCTTCTTCGTTTGAATCAAACCACTAGTAAATTGCCTGCCGAACCGCTAAAAGACTTGCATGCCAAACTGCTATCTTCAAGCTGTCAAACCGCTAAATATTTGAAATCAAACCGCTAAACGATGTCTGATCAAATCGCTATGTATGAGAGGCAAACCACTGACATAAAGGGAGCTCAGTTAAACAAACCGCCACCTTATGTAAAGTGGCAAACCACTGTTTGACTTGAACTCGCCTAAACCTCTACCAGAACTATACCAAACCGCTACCAAGAATACAAATAGATAGAGTTTCGTTTAGGATAGGCCAAAATAATGTTAAATCGCTACACCTATTTATCAAACCTCTACGGTTCAAACCAAACCGCTACCAAAATTAAATAGCAAACCACCGCATGTCATTTTCATGTTTGGACCACTTAGTAAACCGCTGGCTGTACTACCTTTGTCTTTTTACCAAAAAACACAAACTGTCCTTGTCTTGTCCTTGAGTTCAAACCATGACCAAGGAAAATAATAAGACCAGAAAAACTTTGAATAAGTTGTGACTACAATAAGCTATTATAAGCTAAAAGGAAACACTAATAATCTACTATTGTTTTGTAGAAGAAAGCTTGACACTTCTTAAATAACTAAGAAAAAAATCCTAATATAAAGACAATAAGCCACGATAACAAAGAAACGTGAAACGGATTGTTTGAAGCCCAATAGCCCAACAAAAGAGAAGGAAAAAATATAAAAATAAATAACCTTATTGTTTACTACGAAATAAAGAAAAATAAAAATAAGCTGGTAAATAACACAAAACAACCTTGTCTCTCATTCCATTTTAAGCACCAGGAGGTCACAAATTGAAGTTTTGATGACGTTTTACCCAGAACCAAATAATGGGACTAGGCCACGTAAGAATTAATAGAAGGTAGTAGTAATGTTTAGTTATTTTGTTGTGTTTGTTTTTGGTTTAACAGTACGCAAATAAACAAGCAAACAACACAAAAACATTTTTTTATCCAAATAAAGAATAAGCTCAAAAAGCCGAATCAAATAAGCTCTAATAAGCACTATCACAACGTGACCACTAAATGCACCCGAGGCTCGTGATACTAAATGTTGGAACCAAGAATCACTTACACTTCATATGTGGTACACAAATTAAACAAGAAAAGAGAAGGAAGTTAGAGAGATGTTAGAGAGAGAAACAAGAGAGAGAAAGTAAATGGTTGAGTACTTGCAAATGTAAGAAGATACAAATGAGAACCAACACCCTCTCCACACTTGGAGAGGGGTATTTATACTCCCTTAAGCATTTAGGACGCCTAGGGTATTTCTACGGGCCGAGTTCAGGATTACTTGGGCTTTAGCCCATAACATGGGACCGATTATATAACACCTTGTGTTTTAAGTCATTGTACGACATTATGTAATCCACTATTTATTTTTAGGGTTTTACACGTTTGCTTTAAATCGTAACCGTTAAGTGAAATCGCGTTAGCAAAAAATATTATCAAGACATAAAAAGTGTATTTCAATATTATTATAAATTGATAAAAATTTATAGTGAACATTAATATAATAAATAAATATAATGATATAACAAAAATATATAAATATAATAATATAAAATAAATAGAATATAAAATAAATAAAAGGATAAGTAATTTTCTAAAGATAAAAAAATTTATATTAACTTGTAAGAATAGAGATAACAAAAAAAGAAAAATTATATATAGTTTATAGGAATGAAATGTAAGGTAGCGGGGTGTGTATGGGTTGGTATGGGTAGTTAATGGCGGGGTGTTTTTGGGATTTGGAGGAGCTTTTTTTGTTGTTTTTTTTGGTTTTATGGTGTTATGTTGAGAGTTGCTGTTGAGATTTAGTCGCGTTAGAGGACTGTCAGAAAAAGCGAACCCCAAGATGATCCAGGATCCAAGAGCCGCGATGAGACCGGGGAATTGCGTGTGCGGGGAGTGTACGGTGATTATCGGGGGGTTCGATATATTGGGCGAAATTCGGGGTGTGTGGTGGGGGGTGTGTGGGGTGGGGGGAGTGAGTGGGGTCGTGTTCGGGGGGGGTGGTTGTATGAGTTTCGCGGGGGGATATAGTGAGTCTAGTGTTTTCGGGTGTGGGTGGTTAGCTATATGGGGATATGTCTCTCTGCGTGTTGGTTGATCTGTCGGATTTTTTGTTGCGGTTCTTACAATTTATGGAGTGACTTTTATTATGTATATTTGTTTTTAAGGCATATATTTTCAATTAGGATGTGTTTTTTCCTCTGTTATTTAGCATTAGTTACAATACTATCTCCGAATTGAAATACTGAATCACATAATAATGCACGCACAATGTTATGACATCAACGAAACCCACGAAAATCTCCCCCAGCTGTCATTTACAACCTACACTATGACAATTCAAAAAAACACATTTTTAACAAGGAAAATTTTTGAGGTTATTATTAGAGACGAAAAAAAAAATATCTAAAAATAAAATAGACCGAAATCAGAACTAATAAGCACGAAGAAGCTCACAAAAAAATACCATAAAATCATTAAACCCACTCGTGGCGAGTGATACCAAATTTCAGAACTAATAATCACCTTCACTTCACCATTTGAACAAGAAAAATAAGATGAGAAGAATGAGAAGAATTTTAAAGAGAGAAATAAAGAGAGAAAATGAGATGGTTTATTACAAGAGTAAAAATTACAAATAAGACCAACACCCTCTCCACACTTGGAGAGAGGTATTTATACCAACATTTGAATCGTGTGGTTTAATGCTAAATGGCCGCCTCGGAATACTTGGTGATCCCAAAAGCTTTAGCCCACAACGTATAGCAAAAGTTAGATTAATTAACGAGCCCGATACCCGTAACTCAGCCTATACAATCATATATTAAATAAAGACCGTAAGCTTCCTCGTTAGTGCCAGCTTCCCTTTTTGACTAATATTTTGAGGCTAACACATTTGTTTCTTCTCCAATATTGAGCAAAACAAGGGGAGTATTAGTTTCTTTTGCCTTTTTCTTTTCCCTTTATTTGAGTTTTTTGGGGTACTTTTAAGAACATTGAGGACAATGTTCAAAATAGTGTAGGGGGAATTAAGCGTTAGAAACTATTTCTTCATTTGCCTTTGCTTTGTCCTTAAAAATATGAGTAATATACTAAAACATAACGTAGAAGGTAATTTTGACCCAAATTTAATTTTTTATGGCACATACCGATGAAAACTTAGTATTATTGGCGTCTCATGGATAAGAATTATATGACTAGCACAAAAACCTACCACTAAAAAAAAATTCCATCCCAAAAATATGAGGTTCGCCCCTAGATCTTTAGGAATTCTGTAGAATACTAGCAATCTATAACACCAAATAACAATGAAAAAAATTCTAGAGAGAGAAATGGATGTGAGGAAGGTGCTTAGTGGAGAGAAAGAAAAAAGAAAGAAAGATTTAGATTAATGTTGACAAATGACAACCCACACCCTCTCTGATGTTTGAGAGTGGTATTTATACATCAAGCAATTAACCGATCCCATGGGCTTAAGTAATGGCTTTCCATATTTCTTTTGGCCCGGTAGCTTACAACATTACATTTAGATATAAACTACTAGCTATGACGTAACTATATTTGGAAGTGACTGATACTTTTAGTAATTCCAACATTCTTCCTAAGGGCGGTCACTCCAATTTTTACAAAAACTAAAAACTAGCATACATGTTTTGACTTAAGTCTTGACTCGTAGACTTTAACTTTAATCTTTATCTTGTGAATTGATGTAGTGATCTTTGACTTTAGCTCTGGCTTGGGTTTACCTTGACAAGAAAGTTGATTCTTGATACTCCGTTTATATCTATCAACAAAGCATTTAATTTCTCTTAGCAGTCATCATGTGATCATTTGCCTTCCTAGTTGATCTTGTAACTTCCAAGACCAACCTCTCATACGGGGGGTGTTCTTGAATAAAAAGCGTGATGAAAACCATCTTTTTTGATATTCTTTAAACTTTAACACTTCAGCCTTATGGATTGCGTGCGGTATCAACTTAAATACTTTTTCGCTACAAGAAATACATCTGGAAACAGAGTAACGGAAGTCTTGAAACACTACTTGATCTCATGAATTCTTTATATCTAGTTGAGTCGAGTATGTAATCATGTGAAATTGGCTTTGACTGTCATCGGGAAACTGTTTTATTTTTACTACCACCTCAGTAAATCTGCATAAATAGGATTAGTGATAAACAACATATAAGGACAAAAGAGGCTTTATCACTTCGTCAAATACGGTTTGTAACAACATGAGTTCCCATAATCTTCAGTAAAAATTACTGCCTGTGGATCAGGGAGAATTCCAAAGATCTCTTGACAGGGTTTCGCATGGTGCACTAGCCTTCTAATACTGGAGCATCTCAAAGGCAACAACAAGTTAATGAGTGAAGCTGGTAAGTTACTATCTTCCCGATAAAAGCGTCATTCCGTGTTCAACTTTCCTATGTCCTATAACCTAGTTGATGCTGTCCCAAGAACATTAAGATTGAAAACGATTTAGAAAATCAGTCGGGTGTGTCAAATTGCAACGGTTTTTTTATGACACACCAACAGTTTTATCTTTTCAAAATTCACTAATTCATAAGCTAGACCAAATCAATATCCAGTATCACAAGCTCGATCCGTATAGGATCTCACATGTCACCTGACCAAGAGCTTGTTTGATGGTGGATCAAGCATGACTTCCATCTCACTATGATACTTAATATCACTCGTATTGTTCTGGCAAATCACAAGGTGATAATGTGTAGACACTTAATATATTTTCTTAGTTTTTCTACTTGTGTTAATAAGCAAGCATAATTCTGACAAGTGGTCTAATTATGATTTATAGATGATCTCTTGTCTCTAGACTTAATAGTGCACTTTGGTTTTAGTGAATCGAAGGCTGGTAGCAGTAACAGCCACCTTTTTAATACAACTAACGTTCAACGGAGTTGAGAAAGTTAATAAGGAATTGCGTGTATTCTCCGTGAGATAATTAAACAAACATCTTTTGGAGAGATCTAGAGTGCAGGGAGGATGAGCATTAGCATCACTGGGTCCCATGATAGATCCATGCTTCATTCAGCATCACATTCTTGAACAGCAATTAATTGACCGTCGTTTCTGCTAATTGTAAGGAGGCTTCTTTCTTTCACCCTTTAATTTAACTTTTCTTTTAAATCACAACCCCATCAGCCTTACCGAACTTTCATAACAAGAACCTTGTAGGTGTTAGTTCCAGTACTAGCTCCATCTCAATCGGCACTTTTCCCTTATTCTCACTTTTACTCCTTTTTTCATACCTAAGGACTACTAAACTATCTAGTGGAATATCCCTGGGTAGATCCCTTCGGTTCTGGCTGGATCATGGGAATGAATACCTAAACTTAACTACCTATACCCTTCAAAATAATAAAAATGGTCGTACTTGGTACTTCCACATTTCAGCCAATCACGTAACCATTTGCTCCCCCTTCATATGTGCATCGATTAATCGAAAGAGTTTAGCACATATATGGGTTAGCGTACACTTGAGATCTTAAAAATCACATTATTAGCCATATATTTTAATCACATTTTCTCCCCTTATCAAAAATACTAAATCTCTGATATATGGATATCAATTTTTGAATTTTAAATATAACTACTTTCGGGAAAAGAATGTCCAATTATTAACAAGCCGCATTAGGAACATTTTAATGCTCCCCCTCAAATTATGAGGGTATTATATGGTGTTTGAGTATGATAATTTGAAAAAATTTGAATTTACTAAGAAATTCTTGAAAATTCATACTCAAACACTATATATGCCTACTTTTTAAGTCTACACTATTTATAATACATATTCACAAGATTATTTATTATAGTGAAAATTAACCTAAAAAAAAAAAAAAAAAAAAAAAAAAAAATGAGTTGAGACAAAATATGACAAAGTCATATTGTCCTTTCCAGTAGCCTGAGATCTTTCTCGTATTCCCTTCCACCAACGAACTTCTCTAGATTCCGTATCAACCTCCTTTGATAAAGCTGCTTGTCTATATCCTGAACCATAACCCGAGCCCTCTTCTTGTCTAAGTTACTTCATTTCCTCATTGGCAGATATTCCATCCTTATTCCCTTAGCAATATCATTAAGAGCAGACCGAACATCATCGAGCGTGCCAATCACTGAATTTATGAGGTTCATCAGCACGCATCAATCGGTTTTTGTGTATACATCTTGTCCTTTAAATCACTCCTTTTCGGTCCGAATATTGCAGTGTACGCGGTCCCCTTTTTTGAGATTTAACCTGAATGTTCTGGCGATTGTAAGAGTTGAGCTTCTTTTGGTAACTTTCGACACCTAATTGAAGATCTTCCACCCGCCTTTGAATGACAATCCGTCTTGTGAACATACGTTATGCCACATTCAAATCATATCGTTCGTTGATTATGAGATTGGTCAGCTTTTGTTGAACGAGTAGAAGTAACATGTCTTCAACGTCTTGTAGACGTAGTCTTTTGAAATCACCTTCTTTAAACGAACTTCAATCTCATCCAGGTGACCGTAGTCATACTTCTTCATAATTGTAAGTCTTGTTACCACAATAATTCTTTCTTCCCTGTAAAAACATCTTTAGAAGAAGTCTAGTTACTTGCATATCCGAGAAGCTTAGCGTTTAGGACCCCAATGAAGTGCCAAAGTAAGCATGTTGATCATATTTCAACTACACAGGACTCTACAATTCGGGAACCAAGTCTTCGATCCATTTGAGCTCATAAGTAGCGGCCTTTGTCTTTGGCACTGAAGTTGAGTAACGTCTGCTTATGTCTCCACCCTTCAGATATTCCAGATCTTTATTAATGAAGTAATCCTTAAGGATAATTGGCGTCCTCGATGATCTTAAATTAACGGAAGAGGCTTTCTGAGATACAACGAATATAGTTTCTTTTTGGGGTTATGCCAGTCAAGTTGTTCAATTGTTGCTTTGGAACATTCTTCAAGATGGTACTCTAATTCCGTAATACTCTTGCAAGTGCCTTTGAGCATGTTGAATGCTGGTCCAACCAGAATTTCTTGAGTGAGATTTGGAATCTTTAAGCCGATTTTAGACAAAATGTAAGAGAAATCCCAAAAAAAAAAATGAAAAGTAACAATGAGCTCATAAAATTACGTGGGAGCTAAAGGAACTTACGGTATTGTTTTTAAGATTGATATGTTATACTTACCCCCCATGCATTGCACAAGTTGATCATAATCCAGGTCTGAGGAGGTCGAAAGTCAACTTGTTGTCTCTTACTCCAATCAAGATCAGGAGTTGGAGGTCGCTCAGCTTTCTTGAACCAGTCAGCTTTGGTAACCTCATTGTCAGCGGGTTGTTCATCATTGTCTCTTTTTGTTCCATTCATGATCAGGAGTTGGAGGTCCTGAAGGATTCCTATGCCATACATCCTCATTTAGTGCTTCTCTTACAGGAGATACACCTTCATTTCCTGTGTTGAATTCTTGATGTGGTTGATTTTCAAATCAGCAGCCTTTTAATCATGCTCCTCTACATGAGCAAACTTTCCTGAAGATTTTAGTTGAGATTTGGATGCAATTTTTGAAGAGCTTGTGGACTTAGACTCTTTATTTTTTGGTTCTTTCAATGAGTCAGCTTCTTTTCCTGGTCTCCTTCTCTTCAACCCTCAGTTTGATCTAGTGGAGGGGTCTTCATCCTTGTCTTGATCATCTCGTCCTCTTTTTAGTGTGAAAACATCACCATATGAGGTAATGATGTATTTGTCAATGTTGTACGATTCGACCAATGCATTGTAGAGATTCTTCTGAGTGTCTGATCTGTCTATCGATTTATTGGTCTCCATTTTGTCAATGAGAATCTTCTCTAGATCGAATTCTGATAGTGAAGCTGCTACTACGTAAGACGTCTGAGGTTGATTGGTTGATCTAACCAACACTTTAGCTCCCAGAGAGTCTGTTACGTACTTCTCAATCTTTGGCATGATCTTGGAGACTTGAGCTTGAACCTGCTCCTTGATTATTGCCTTTATGGTTGAGTCTATCTGATTAAGAAATTCTTGATTCTCAGCTTGAGCTTCTTCTCTGAGCTTGTTTGTTTGTAGCTGAGCAGCCACATCCACTGCTTCTTTCATCTTGAAAGCAAGGTATGTATCAACAATGCCCGAAAATAAAGAGACAGCTTCAGCAAATTAACTTGTTTGCCTGAACTCAGACATTTCTGATTCTAATGCGGATACCCTTTGATCAAACTAGAATAAGGATGCAAAGTTAGGAATTTCTAGAAAAGTCATTGTTGGATTAGTTGTTGTTGTGGAAGTTGGTGTTTGTTGTGGAGGTTGAATGATGGGAATATGTGGTTGAGGAATTGTTGTACCAAAAGAAGGTGTCTCTGCAGCAACTGAAACTGGTATATTGACGAGAGGATCTGACTGAGTGTCTTGATTTAAGATTGAGTCAATGCCTATATCTGCAGAAGGATTAATGAACTTTGACACCAAGTCTGATAAAACAGAAGAACTTTGTTGTTGCACTACTGGAGGCACAGTTGTTAGAGTCACATGAGTATCTTCCGTGTCTTGATTTGCTTGAGCATCAGTCATTTCAACATCACTTCTTTCTAGGTTAATATTTAAATCTTTGTACAGATCATCTTCGTCTTCTTCTTCCTGTTCACCTTCCTTATCCCTATCATCATCTTCTTTATATTCTTCTTCTTCAGTGAGTTCATAGTCTGGTGGTGTTGATACTCTCTGATCAGAATACACTTCTTCTTAGTGTGCTTTTTCTTCTTCTAGATCTATAACTTTATAAGTTGACAAGTTTGGATGAGTAAAATCATCTCCGTCATTATCTGATTTAGTTTCTTCAATGTCATCATTCTTGTCTGACTCTTCTTCATCATCTTCGTCATCTTGAATAAATGTTCAAGATTCTTCTTCACTCTCTAAGTTGTATTTGGGTACATCAGGAACCTCTGGCGTGACACCAGCTCCTTTATTTGTACCAGAAACCTTTTGTTATTGCTCATCAGGAACCTTTGACTGAGTGTCAACTCCATCACCTGAGCCACTTGCATGAGAGTTGTGAAATTGAGTCTTGATTCTTTTGGTAGCTAGCTTCATTTGTTCAGATTCAGTTAATGAAACCTCAGATAATACATTTAATCCTTTAGCTTTTGGCATCTTTGCAAGTTGCTTCTTCTTGTCAGATTTAGCCACCTTAGCTGAAGTCTTGAGTCTGGTACCTTTAGTAGCTTGAACAAGCTTCTTCTTGGAAGATATGTCTGAATTAGCTTTCTTTCGAATGTACTTTGGTTTCGGAGCTTTCTCTCCAGAAGCAAAAGCATAGTATGTCTGGTAAGCTTTGGATTCCAACATTGCTTGGTTTTTTAATTCCTTTGAGAGAATGGTACCATATACTTGAGTATTTTCATGTCTGGAGATACATCTCATAGAAGTAAACATGGTGTCATCTCGAGCAGTGTGCCAAAACATCTTGTTTCTCCTCGAAATAGACTGATCCTTTGACATGAAGTAATCAATTATGATCTTTGTGAATCTAGGGTATGACATATTGTTAGTCTTCTTAGCGTCTTTGTTCTCTATCTGAAACAGGAAATCTTCCCAGAGTAGATACACATAGTTTATATTCTTCTTACGGAACATACCCTAGAGTATTTAAGCACGGGACAGACAAATCTTGTCCATTCTAGTTTCTTTTCCACTTAAGCACTTATTGATGACAGTAGCAAATGCTCTCTACGGTTGATGTAAGTAGTCAACATTCACATCAGTGAGATAGGTGATGTCTCTAGTATGCCTAAGATCTTTGATGAAAGAGAGAATATCTTGTTCTAGTAGAAGGTCTTCAAACTCTTGTTCTTGAATTTCAGGGCCAAACTGGAGAATTTCTCTAAAAATATCAACATCGAGAGAGACTTTCTTCTTATTTATCGCGAATCTGATGGATGGCTTATGAACGGAAACTGTAGCCCAAAATTCTTGCATATAAATGGCAGGAAAATCTGCAGTGATCGGGAATGCTTGGTAGAAGGGAGTGAGAGCAAGAGTATCCAGCACCACTTGAAATGTAGCTTCTTTTGACTTGATGTCTGTTTTGAGTCTCATGTTGCATTTTCCGAACTCAAGACAGTCCGCTAGGGCAACAAGAGCATCTTCAAGGGCTTTCTGTTGAGCTTGAGTGGTATTCATGTTTCTGCTAAGATTTGTCCAATATAGTTTATATATATATAACCAATTTTATATATAACACACTATATGGCCCTTTGATTAATGAACACTTAAGCTTGATTCGTGTTATGATATCATTTTAATGATTAGGCACATTAAGGCATTTAGCATGGTTGACTAAGATCTAATCATCCGAAGGGCAGCTTAATTGGGCATAACGTAAAAGGTATTAAGACAACTGAAATAGTGCTTTTAGGAATCCTGTTCAAACTAACTTGTAGAGAATAAGGTAACCTAATACATGTTCAGATATCCTTGTTGAACCTTGATATATAGCCTACTTAACTTGTTTAGATTGCTTAATTAACCAATTTTAATTAGCTACCTAACTTGAGTTTTAAATTGCCTTCAGTTTAAATTCAGTCTTAAAAATCCTTAAAATCTATTGCTAAATCGCCTCATATTGAGGAGTATTAAATCACCTCCTAAGTAGGTGTGGAAACCGTAGAAGGGGGTGAATACGTTTCCTTTTAAAAACTTTAAATCTTTTGTATCAATTATTACATCACTCTCTGCCGGCGGTCCGCATAATAATATATAAGGGCCACTAGAATAAAGGGCCCACTATTTAAAAGGACCGCCTCCAGAAGAGGTTTTCAGACTAGATCAATGTGAACAAATCACCAATCAAGTTTTTTGACGCAATATAAGAAGCGGGGCTGTTTTAGCCCTCTTCTGCTTGTTTTCAAGTCTCGGGTAAAACTAAAAAGTTGTCTGAAATATCGTTTTACATCAAATTTCTTTAGGGTCCAAATCGTGAAAACGTGATTTAGTGGTTCGTTTTTGATAAATCAACTATGATTTAATATATATCCTTTTTCGTTTTCGAATCAAATAAGTTAAAAATAACTTGCACATGAGAGATGCAATCGTAAATATGATTTATTATTTAAAATATGTTCCGAAAATTTTACTGGTTACACGGTAATCGCTTTTTGATAAGTGCTTAATTACACATATCTTTTACCTCTAAAAACGAGCTTAAATGACCAAAAACAGACAAAAACTGCCAAATATATGTTTGTTTTGCATTTGTATTGTGCAGGAAGTGGATATCAACAAAAAGACAGAAAACCAAGCCAAAATGACAAAACTGAGCATGGAATGGAAAAGACTGTGCAAAATCAAGGCCAAAGTCCAAAAATGCCAAAGTCAGAGTCAATACTGAAGAATCAGCAGTCAAACCGGAGCCGGAACTGAAGAATACTATTGGATGCAATCTTAACCCATCTGATGGGCCGGGAAAGCCCAATAGTATAACTATGAAGACTGTGAAGACCAAATGGGCCCTCAATCAATTTCAACAGCCCATTTGTGTGCAATTGACAAAGACTGTGAAGACTTTGAAGGCCCAATCCTAGCCCAGTTACAGCCAATCTCAGCCATTGTACACACAAAACCCACTTCATAACCTTATTGGGCTTGAAAAAGCCCAATAACCAAACCTGTACCTTATTGGGCCCAAACCCAAACCCAGTGGGCCCAATACAAGCCCAAACACAAAACCCAAGCCCAATAACCTTTTTACAAAACCATAGGGACTTGTTGTGTTATTTTCAAAAGTATTTTATAAAGAAAAAGAGCTAAAAAGAGTCCAGGGACTGAAACTGCCAATTGGCATTTCTTTTACAATTTTAAAAGCCAAGGACTGTTTTTGTAATTGTTCAAATCCTTCTTTATTTCTCTTCTTATAAAACCAGAGGGACCATTTGAGCTCAATTTGAAACTCGTTTATAACTGCAAAAAGGGGCCAAGAAAAAATTGAAAAAGGAATGAAAGTTGAGGGACTGTTTTTGCCTCTTCCCCAAGGTTTATGTTTAAACCTTCCCTGTTACCCTGTACCTCTATACGTTTACCGCCAAAACCCAAACCGGCTCACCCATAGTTTCTAGCTCTATACCACCTCCCTAGTACTCCCCACATTAATGCCTTAACCTTTCCTACTCATCCCTGTCCCCTATAAACCGCCACGCTGGTAATCTGTGGAATTAGCTTAAAATCAATGGCCGAAATTGAATGAGAAGTAACACAAGAACCAATGGAGGGCTAGGATTGCTGGGGGAACTCTCTACTCTCATAACAAACACAAACCAAGACAAGCCAAAGACCTTTCAGCAGCTATAAAGAGAAGAAAAGCAAGCCGAAGACCACACCATTTTTTTACCATGTTTTTAGTTTAATTTTAATTTCAAGTCTTTCTTTTAAGCATTTAGTGTAATTCAGTTCATTTTAAAGTTTTATGTTGTAATATTTTCAGTTTTAATAAAAATTAAAGAGTGCTTGTGATATTCCCATTGTCGAAATTTAAAGTTTGATGTTATCTGTTTAAACCTGTTTAAAATTGTATAAAAGTTGTTAAAGTTTGCTTGTAATCAAGTCTTTAAGCCTATACTTCACTAAAAAAGATAAAAAAACCCTTTTTATAAAATAAGGGGGTGTTTGGTTTAGACCCCAAACTGGGTCAAATGGGTGTTGCAATGGGTCATACTCACTCAGCCAACTTTGGCTGAGTGTGTGGGCTTATTTAGATTAGCTTAATCAAACTTTTTAGTAAAAAAATTAGTTTTTTAAGATCCTTTGCTTTCTGTCAAAGTTTTATAAGCCACAAAGTGAGCTAAACCACTTAAGCTGTGTAGACAGCTTAAGCACACCTTGTTTGTGCTTATTTGAGTGTTACTAGCTCTTTTCATTATCACTTGTTCTGTCTTTTAATCTCACCAAGTATAAGTCAAAGTTTGGCTTTGCAATTTTTTTTAAAAAACCCTCAATTTTAAGCTGCAATATCAGCAGCTTATATTGTTTTCTAGACCCTCATTTTTTGGAAATAAGCCAAGTAGCCATTAATATAAATCTGTTTGGATTTGGATTTGGCTAAAAAGCTCTTAAGAGCTTATTTTCATAAGCCCAAAAAGCCCCTTATGCCCACTGTTTGCTTCCCCTGGTGCTGAGCACCTAATTTCACCCCACTTTTCTAGCTTATTTCATAACTAAGCTCTAGGATTTTATTGCTTTTTAATGTAGCTTAATAGATACCCTATAAGTCCCCAAAATCTTATAGCTTATCTCCCTTTCTAGGTTAGCTTAATTTAGGCCTTAAGTAGGCCTTTTTCTGTTTTTTTTATAAACTGTCATTATAGCTATTTAAGATTTCAGCTTATTTTAGGGCTTATTAGATTTCCTTAGCTTATATTTAGGACTCCCCTTAGCCTTATTAACTGTCCCCCATAGTTGTAGCTTATCTTGTTAGCTTAAATCCCAATAAGACAGAAAAATAAGCTCATAAGCCTTTTTAAGCACTGTCAGTCCAAAACCTTAAGTTTCTAGCTTATTTAGTGAGTAAAAAGCATAAGTGCTTTTACAAAAAAGACTCCCCTTGAGCCCCTTAACAACTGTGCTTTAATAGCTTTTTGATAATAAGCACTTTGGACTTGCTTTGTAATCGGGGTCCACTTCAGGGACTGTTTGTGTAATTTTGTCTTTTATAGTTATAATTGTTAGTCCCCACTGTTAGTATGCCTTAGCTTCGTTAGTCCTTGTCCCTTTACCCTGTTAGTCCCTATAATTAACAGCAGTTAGATTTATTTAATTTAATTAATTAAATTAGGTTTAGATTTAATTAGTTTAATTACTTTTTATATAAACAGTAACTTTTGGGCATTTTTATATTTTTAGAATTGTTAACTTTTTCTTTATTTAATTTTATTTTTTCAGAATTTTTATAACTTTTATTTTTTGTCTTTTTCTATTTTCTTAGTTTTAATTAGTTATTAATCTTTAAAAATTCATAAAAAATCAGAAAATTAATAAAAAAATATTTTTCTTTTTTATAAAATTTTCTTTTGTCATTTAGTGTCTAGGAAAAATATAAAATTTAGTATAGGTTTAATTTTTCTTAAATTTCAGTCTTAGACCCGTTTTACCGGGTGCGTTTTACCGTTTCTTTTCGTTTTACATTCAAACGACCTCCGTTTTAGTTCTAGTTTTCTTTATTTTTCAAATTAACTTAATTAGAATTTAATTTTGATTTTTAATTTAATTTAGCATTTATTTTCTTAATTTTTAGTATTTAGGTTTCCCGATACCTGATTCTGTTCCCCGTATTTTAGTATAGATTTAATTTTAGGATTTCCCTATAACTAATTTTGTTTCCCGTAGTTTTTAAGATCCCCATTTCCTATATCTGTTTCCCGTAGATTAAATTAGGTTTTATTCAATTAATTTTAGTTGTAATTATATCAGTGTTTCCATCATATCCAAATATTCTCCATCATTCAATTTCTCATCAAACCAGGATTACCTTCAATTGCAGCCTCGTTGGGACATACGACCCGGAAATATCTCTTCCGGAATCTTTTTATCATTGATTCTATCTTGTGTATTTTATCCTTTTGTGGAACTTGACCTTTTGCCTTGGTCAAGGGCATTCGGTTAGGATCTGTATTAGGGTTGCTATATAAGTATATACTATACAACGAATCAGCGGGGTGTGACAGATTGGTATCAGAAGTAGGTGATTGAGCCTAGACTATAACCTAGGAGTCCTTCGCGTAAATGCATAATATGATATGATATTATAATGTCCATTAGTCCATCTTATGTCCAAGTGTCCAAGATAACAACAAATCTTTAACAACATCTTTAATCATAAACTTATTAAGTGAACTTTTGATTTACTAGTTTATACATACACTTTTATACATAAACCACAAGTGTACCATCTTTGTGCTTCCATTATATCATGATAATAACAACCATATACCATATGTAAAAGTGTACAAAACTATTATCACAAATAAAAATCCATTTTACATGTTCAAAAGTATCCTAAATGGTGATGAGCCATATAAACATTATATACATATGAAATCATGAAAGTAAATATATTAAGAGTTTTAGATGACCTTAATATGATGTAATATATTGAACAATAATATCTAAACCCTTGTTTAGATATTTACCCAAGGCTTTCAAGACTTGAAAACCCTAATCCTCCAAAGAAACCCTAGCTTTCCTTTTCTTGCTTCAATCCTTGTAAAGGCTTAACCAAGCCTTTAAATATCCTTGGTATAGCTTAAATATAGTGTGGGATTACTTGTAAATGTTGTAGATTAATTTTGGTACGGATTTGGTATGTTATTGTGGTGAGCCGTGGCTTACGACAGAAAGGAGAGATTGGACATTTGATTTAAACTAAAAGTAATGAAGTGTATGAGTTTTAACTTTCTAGTGAAAGACTTATAAGTATTATAAGAACTAGTCAAGTGATAAAACAAAGACCATAAAGACCAAAATGAGGGGGGTGAGGCATTAGAAACACAAGGAGTGAAATATAGATGACTAGTGGTCAAAACCACTAGTCATGAGCTAAGTCATACTAACTCATTGTTGTACATTGACTTTATATAAGAATATTTTCTCTACTAGGGATGGCAATGGGTCGGGTTTGGGTCGGGTTTTAGTGAACCCGTACCCGCACCCGTTTATTATTTCCAAACCCGTATCCGCCCCAATACCCGATGGATACCCGATTAGTATTATCCATCGGTTTTTCGGTTTTACCCGCGAGTTTCGGTTATCCGCATTTGAATATTCGTTGAACATAAGCAATGTAATAAAAATATGATTTCATTCCTGGACATTGTAAAATATATACCTAAGTATGAGGTGCAAAAATGATCAAATGATCAATACACAGTTACACTCTCATTACTATTGTAATGATTTCAAGTTAAATAAATATGTATACAGGTCGAATGATAATAAAGATTAAATAAATAAACAATTGCAGCATTAAAGATAAAATAAAGATGATAAAAGAAGAACCTTGAGACATAAACTCCGAAGATAAAAGAACTGATACGAGAATTGAAGAACCAGGCGTGACTAATTGTTTGTAATTACTAAGATATGGTTGATAAAAATAACTTTTAGAATACGAGTAGTCAAATATTTTGTACAAGGCTAGAAACCCAAATTGGCCTTATATAAAAATGGCAATACAAGCGGGTACGAATTCGGGTAAACGGGTACGGGTACGGATACGGGTAAACGGGGCGGGTATTACCAAAACCAGCAACCGAACCCGTACCCGATAAAAAATAATATTTCTACCCGAACCCGTATCCAAACCCGCCAACCCGTCCCCGAACCCGACCCAACCGGTTCGGGTTTCGGTTTTCCCCATCGGTTTTGGGTGCTTTTGCCATCCCTACTCTTGTCCCCTAAATGAGCATTATACACGAAATTTATGGGGGGGGGGATGAGCTAGTTGGTGATTTTTGGTTATTTACACCTATCTTGCATTTACTTGAAGACTTGAAGTTGTATTTTAAAACATAAAGGTAAATACTTGTACATTTAGTGTTTAATTGGTTTTTCTTTATGTACAATTGATCAACAATGTTAACATAGGTGACATTTAATAAAACTTTGGGTATTGGGTATGATAATGGGTATTTGTTGAAGCGTAGATTAATTATGGTGGTTCCCGAAATGCCTAAACGCAATTTATCGCGAAACGTAAACAATTTACGTAACCGATAAAATAAAATGAACAAAGTTAATAATTATTCTTAAAATAATTACTTAACACTTGCTTGATGTAAACATTTAATTGTTTGATGTCTGTTTACATTGAATGATCATTACGCGATTTAACTTAACGTTTACGATTTAAAAGCAAACGCGTACAATACTAAAAATAAATAGTGAATTTATTGACATCGTAAATGACCCTAAAACACGGGGTGTTATATATCATTCTAAGATTTAGGCGATACTTCTTCTAAAAACTAGACACATAGAATTCTGTCACAATTAAACGCATCTACATAAAGCATCCTATTTGCTGATTATAATTTATCTTAGGAGATTAATAATGGTGATCTTATTAAACCCTAGCTCATGGAGACTTTACCCACTTACTTCTTAATGGAAATTTATATTCTAGTAGTTCACTGTCCAAGTCTTTACCAAAGGAATCAGTACGTTATTTGTTGATCTCAAGTCACCTGCTAGTCTAACTTGTTCACATAAACCAAAGGTAAAGATAGGGCATTATTTGTAATCCTATTGTTCTAGATATATAAATAACTATATGGAGAGCCATCCCGGCATCTAGCTAACTTGATCCATATCACTAGATCTAGTTGAATGATAGGTCACATACAAAAGCACGTAAACAAGTAAAAATTAATTAACATGAACAAGCAATCAACGATAAATTAAGTAGTCGATATAAACAAACCAAACATTTAAATCTTTATAACCATGGCTAATACCCAAGGATATTAGCCCTTAATCATTGTAATCAATACAGGAATAATAATTCAACCAAGGTAAACTAACCAAGTTAAACGAATGATACCAAAAATCAAACGATCACTAGAGTATAGGAGATTACAAGGTGTTTCCTATGGAATTAATAACTTTGCTTGACCTTTTCTGCTCTTCTTGTCTTCTGAAAATTGACTTTTGTGGTTAAGGTATCGAAAATATGATCAAGCACACCTAAAACTCGTTTTTAGGCCTTCTATTTATAATGTCTGGAATTTGGTTGATATGCCGTATTGATTGAGGTCAATACGGCGTATTGGAAGTTTCTTGGAGTAGGGACCACGTTCAATATCTTCCAGAATATTTTATTACTATATCTTGGATACGGCGTATAAAAGTCTTCTGGATACGGCGTATTGGACTTTGTTCTTTATGGTTTCTTGTGAAGTGCAGGCACATATACGTCGTTTATTCCTTGATGGATATGGCGTATAGAATGTCAGAATCAATTTCTTCAGATTTCTTCGTTTAAGCTCCAGAATGTGTGCCTTTTGGCTAATCTTCACAAAGTACTCCATAATTACTGCAAATCTCAAATATAAATGGTTAAGTAACAATTCTTGCAATAATTATACAAAATGGGTAATATATACGGGATAAATGATGCTATAAAAGTGATGTTATTTGATGTAACAAGTTTATAAAGGTAAATTTGGGTTCTTAAAAGGCTTAAAGGGTTTGATGACTCTTTCTAATCTCTATCGATACCAATGTTCCAGAAAAGGTGAAACATAAAAGATATCCCGCGTCTTTTATTGAAGTAAAAGGGATTCACATCAATACCAAGACATCCAATACAACCAAAATAAATCTAAGCAGTTCAAACCAACAAACATTCAATATTCAATCAAACAGGAAATACACTAGGAGATTTAAACTCCGCATGCAGCCTATGGTCTCTTTTAAATCTAGCTTCTCTATATTCTTAAGATCCTCATAGATTGCTCCCCCTGAAAATGAAGCTTAAAAACCTCACCACAAAGGTTGGAGAGATCCGTAGGTTTAAGTCAACGAAAAATCAAAGCTTATAAACAATTACTGTGAATAATGCAAACAGGGCAGGTAAACAATTACAGACATCATACAAGCAATAAACATGCAAATGTAACCCTAAACAAGAATGGGAATGAACGTGTCCCTCGATCCAACAAGTATCAACACTTGGGTAGGAACGTTACCCCCGATCCATTAAAACCATCACTTCACATGGGTAGGAACGTTACCCCCGATCTAATATCACAACAAATGGGTAGGAACGTTACCCCCGAACCCAATACACATAAGCATTTAGCACGTAACATACAATAGCCAAGTAAGGTCCATACACTTTTAAAAAAAGACACATAATCACAGTAATTAAAATATTTCAAATCCATATGTATCATTTCCATCCCAATTTAAAAGCAATGTAAAAAGAGAGACTATGAAACTCACCTGATGCTCAAGCAGCTTCCAAATATCTTACAAAAAGCTACACAATAAATAAAACGCGTTTACACTGACTAAGCCAATTTCTAAACCCATGTTACAAATCAATGATGGATGTCTATGGGAGTTTTAATTATCCCCATGGGTTACCCCGACACCATGGCTAACTTTAACCACTTCATTTACTCATAATTCTAATGATCTACATTTTACCCGAAAACGCAGAATTTTAGTGTCACTTATCTCGCTTCCAACACTTACCTATTGAACCAAATAAATTCTCACATAAATCACCTATGTTAACTTAGGTATTTACTAACTACCTCATTGGCCCCAAAGACATACCACATGTACAAGTACCTCAAATAAATTCCTAATTCAAAAGTACCCAAATTCAGATCTGAACGCGCACTAAAATGTTTGACCTTGCTAACCATACTTAGGCAACTAATTATAGGCTAATTTTCACAGGGAAGTTAATAGACATATTGAACTTGACTTTCGTATTTTGGCTAACCTTAATTCGAATTTTAAATAAGGGTTTTACCTCTCTAATTCTGACCTAAATCTGACTCGTATTTACTGTTTTGATAACTTTTCTTACAACGACCATTTGACTAACTTTCAGAACTCAAAATCATTCGAGGCCAGACTTTTTGAAAAGTAGACTCTTTGAACTTATCGATGGACTTAAGATTCATCAATTTTCAAGTTCCTATCATCGAGATATCATCCGATGAACACAACCCTAAAATCTGCCAAACCCTAACTTGTAAATTAACGCGAATTAAACCTAACCAAACACACCATCGCGCTTATAATTCATCCCTAATCAATACTAATTAGTTTAATTACATTAATTTACAGATTTTATAAAACCCTAATTCCACCACTTAATTGTTACATGAAAAACTAATGAAGATTGAATCAAAGAGGGTTTAAAAACATACCTTTGATTTGATAACACAAATCACCACCAAGCTTTTGCTAAAAATAAATATTTTTTTCTTCTTCCTTTTTACTGAGTTCGGTCGACCAAAACAAGAAAAAAAACTAGAGTTTTGTATTTATAGACTTGATAAAAAGGGTTTAGATAATTACCTAATTAGAGTTATAATTGGAATAAAATTTTGTTTCCTTTTCCCTTTTTTTTCTCTTGACCGAATCCCACACACATACATATTTTTTTTAATATTATTTTTTACTTATTAATCCTCAAATTTTTGATATTTTATAAAACCTTTAACTTTAAAACTAATTTAAATGATTATAAAATAATTCCATTTCTAAATTTTATTTTTTCCTAATTTATTAATACTAAAATCTACTAACTAAATTCTAAACTTAAATCCTACACTTACCAATTTCTAATACTTAATTACGTAAATACGTAATACGTACACAAAATAATACGTACACTCAATAAAATTATACCATCATTTTTATTGTCACTAAAACGTGAACAAAATGAAATGACCATAACAACCATAAACTCAATCACAATGAGACGATCACGCTCCATGAATTGGTAGCCAACTCACATAAAATCACATAAACATATAATTATTATAACACATAATGATGTTCAAGTCAAAACTAACGGTTTGACTAACCTGCTCAAAACACAGTTGTCACATAAATAATGCTATAAAAGTGACGTTATTTGATGTTATCAAATATCCCCCACTTGAATCCTACTTGTCCTCAAGCAGTCTTTAGAAATTTATGAAAATGTATCACAAAGATTATCCGTTTACGCTTTATTCATTTAATCAATACCACACAACCAGAACACCTTACGAAGAGAAAGCTTGAAAACACATAAACAACTCGACGAATCTATGTGGTAACAAGTAACATTTCGCATTCATGCTCGATCAGAGAGTATATCTATCATAAGCACTTGGGTAAGGATACACATCTCCACCACAAAGCTAAGGAGTAACAATGTTTTTTTTGGTAAAGGGGAAATTACCCTAAAAACCCCCTTAAGAATAAAATAATAACCCAAAAGTCACTAAGTACAATGGAATAACGGCTGAAGTACTAGCATTAACCTTAAGCCAACAAACGTTGAATAGGCCAAAACACGATGACATGCCACACGGAACCTACAACTAATACATTTAACAAACACACCTATAGGAAAAAAACACCTAAAGTACCAAACAACAAAACGAACCAACAACTAATTGAAAGGGCTTTGGATAACTTCCATAAACGAATAAACTCCAAGGCATCTCTAGTTTTCTTCCATCGGCCGACATTAATTTAAGACGAACCAAATTCATAATACACTCTATTACTTGGTTCAATGATCGCTTAGTCTTCTTGAAAATCCGGTTATTATGCTCTTGCCAAATGATATAAGGAGTAACAAGTTTATAAAGGTAAATTTGGGTTCTTAAAAGGCTTAAAGGGTTTGATGACTCTTTCTAATCTCTATCGATACCAATGTTCCAGAAAAGGTGGCAATATCACACATACACACCCATGACGATGGGATAGACACATATGACTGCATACGAACCTTAACTCGAATAAGCTAAAGAATAGGACTAGTAGTCTTTACCAAAAGTTGTAAACCAGCAAGGGAGACAAACCACATATACAGATCTATAACAATGGAATACACATACATGATTGCATTCAATTCCCTTACATGAGTAAAACCAAGGGTTATGATGAAAAGTGATATATGGTATGGATCTTCTAATCTTTTCACCAAAAAGTAATAAACCAACAAGACGGACAAAATCACATATGCATGGCCGTAATGACAGAATAGATATATATGATTGCTCGCATCCTAATTCAAATAAAACGTAAGGGTTAAAGATTAGGAAAGGGAAATAATTGTTGCTAAATAAAAATATACAAAACATATAGACTAAATCCAAAACAAATAAGGTACAAGCTGCTAGATACTTTCCCGACCGTTCCATGATAAAGACGCATAAATATATACACAAACATCATGATCATAGATCAAAAACAACCTTAAGTTGGCATTCCCGTAACGGTCAACTTCCCAATCATCCATACTATACATGCTTTTACAAGAGAAGTGGTGATATCTATCAGTTTATGCAAAAATTTACATCGTTGATTTATAATACGTATCAACGAATAATCGATCCTTCAACTAATTCATCTGTTTGAGCTTTTAACGAACCGACTATCTTCAAACTTTCCTCCTCTTTTTTGTAGCAATTTTCTAATTTTTCGAATTTTTTTTAACAATACACTACGAATCTCGATGTAATTTCACCATCTTCATGATAATAATAACTCCAGATAATTTCTTCCATAATTCTTCGTTCTTCGGATATACCAATAATTGTGATGGCAGTAAAAATACATGAGTTTGACTATATTTTACATTCCCATTGCAATGTGCAATTTTTCCAACCATACCAGAGATAGCAAATGACACAAGACAAAGGAAATACATACTTTACACTTGAAGCAACTAGCAACTGATAAATGGACTTAATCTAACAGGGTAGGCTAAGGTGTAAAGGTGTAAGAAACAAATAGTTGGTGAAAACAGGAATGGTTAAACAGATTTTTCTAGAGGTATCTTACTCTTAAAATTAGAGTAAACAAAGGGTTTATACGGGGGTTAACTAACCATTGTAGTTAGTTAATAACATAACATATATAGGCTTTTTGGGTGTAATCCTAGAAATTTACCAATTTAAACAATTTACTCCATCTAAATCTATAGTACTCATTATTGTGGTCTCGAATAGATATACCAAGCCAAGTTCTAAAGTCTACAACATCACCGACACACTCATATTTTTGTAGGATTTAGATAAATATTCAGAAACAGATAAGGATGAATCCTCACAATATCTAATAAGGGTATTATGTGCAGGTTATGTAACTAGTAATTTCACAAAAGTATGCTTATTTTTTTTAAAAATTTAAGCGTAATTTAGCATATTAATGTGAAAAATAGGACAAGTAGTGTTCTAATTCCCACCCTCCTACGTAAATTATACAACGTCCTCATTGTATAGATAAAACTGTTAAAAATAGGAAGTAAATAATTAGAATGAGAAACTCTCCTGATATTTGCTCGGTATGATCCTTCATGTTGATTTAATGAGCAAGAATGTGTGTTGTAAGTACGTCTACAACACACATAAGATTCCAGATAGTAGATACTTCACCAACGTTGTTGATTTCTTTCCAGCGAGGTCCTGTGCAAAATATAAGAAAACCATGCAATCCTATCTCGGGTATCCTACAGTTAATAAATAAAATAAAAAGTGTACAATAAGCTAATAAGTCGTATCCTAAAACTAGGATACACCGTATGAGACCTGTAAAAAGTATCTTAGTACAGGTCAGTCTGCCAAATACGCCGTATCATATAATGAATACGCCATATTAACAGAACTGACAATAATGTTTTAAATGTAGAAAAATAAAAATTGATAACGTCCAGTCATTCAATACGCCGTATGTATGGAGCAGATACGCCCTATTGATGTATGGGAAGATAGACTCTATAAAAGTAAATTAAAATTGTCCAGGTTGTCTCTCGAGAAGCACTTTTTTCAGCGAAGTCTTTAAGTTAGACTTTTCTTTAACTCTTTTCACATTTTCATCACTCTCTCTTGTGAATTCAGTCTTGTTTTCGTATTTGATGCTCGAGTCCATAATATATCTATAAGCTTAGTTGCTGAACTTACTACCAGGCTTGATTCTATCATACACAATCAAACCAAAAATCATCATATCCTAATATATGTTCATCAAAAGATAACATGTTTTAAGTTTGGGTACATCATGATAACAGATAAATAAAATACATGTCTAGAGATAGAAATCAAAAGAGTAAGTGACGTAGAAATCAAAGGTCTGGCTGCTAGTGAGCTGGTGAGGTGCTAGCACCATTGGTCCTACTCCTGGTGCGTCTCTTGTAGGGTATCCGAGAATCAACATAACTCGTGTACCTAACTCATCTCCTATCCATCATTAGCAAGAGACTAGTAACCGTCCATATGGTGAATCTAGCAAAATCACGACTCATACTGTCTAACACCTCTCTTTGCTCACCTATGTCACCACGTAAGTTGTGGACCTCCTCCTCTAATCTGCTAAACCTCTGTTCCATCGTCCTAGTCGAGGCAACTGCAGGAGGTGGCTGAGGTGCTTGTATAATTTTTGGAATAGCCTGATCACCCTCATCTGCGTCGAGAGCATCCTTAGTGGCCTCTGGGTCACCAGCCGCAACAATCGATTTCCTCTCCGATCCTAGGGCTACCCAAGCCCAAGTATCACCAAGCCTAACTGTAACATCCGTGATTTAATCAAGTTAATGATACCTTTAGAAATGGCTAAGAGTTCATTTTCTGTGGCTTTTTGTGTGCTATGTGTTATATATGTGCGCTAAGTGGTTTGAATAGGTGCATGATATCATTTTGAGGTGCATGATCATCTCATTTTGAGTGCGTTTGTGTTTGGTGATGAGTATTCCATTTGTTCACTTATAGTGATAATGGAAAAGAATGGCGTATTGCATGCAATGCTACGTCAATAGTTGGATGATTTTGTGTTAAGCGTTTATGGGAAATAAATCATATTGGAATTAAGCGAAGTGAGCGAAATTTGGGTACTTATAGTAGACTTTCTAAAAATAGAAAGTGAAATGTGAAATGAAAAGTTATTTTTAGAAAGTTTAGTAAGTAGCGTTTATGTAAAAAGGGTTACCCAAATTAGCTTAGGTTTTTATGAAAACTTAGAGTAATGAAGCTAATTAGTTAATTAATAATTGAAAATAATAATAATTTATATATGATATATATATATATATATATATATATATATATATATATATATATATATATATAGGATAAAGATCAAATAAAAAGACAAATATTCGTGAGAAGGATAAAAAAGATTTATTTTTTAAAAAGTTCTCAAAAAAATTCTGAAAAAATACCACAAGATCGTGTATTTTGGTGCATGAAAAATTTGTAAAGGAAGTTTTTCTAAAAGTGGATAGTTTTGCCAAAAAAAACGTTTGTGCATTAAATCGGTTTTTTGTGCATCAAAAATTCGTTTTTGTACCCAACTTCTTTTGACTTTTTGCATCAAAATTTTATTGCGCATCAAACTATAACAAGTCGAAAAATTTGTGCATCAAAATTTTTTTGTGCATCAAAATTTTTTTTTTTTGCGCATTAAAAAAACGTATAAAAACTCAAAATTAGAAAACTTCTTTTACAAAACTTTTATGCACCAACATACCTTATTTAATGGAATTTTTTTGGAATTTTTAGAGAACTTTTAAAAAAAAAGTTTTCTTTTTATTCTTCTCACGAATATTTGTCTTCTTCGGCCGATTTAAAGAAAAGAAAAAAAGGAAACAAAGTTTGACTATAATTAGGATTCTAAGGATATAAATACAAAACTAATAAAACCCTAAATCACTTTTTCTCTTCCTCTCCCCTTGTGATCGGCCAAACCCTCAAGAAGAAAAAAAAGTTTTTTTTTTAACCCTAGTTGTTTAGTTTTCTTTAAATCAAGTAACAATTAATATGATGGATCTAAGGTTTACATAAAATACAGATTATATATGAACTTTAATGATGGTATGATGATTAGGGTTAGTTTAGGGTTTTGATCATGCATGTTGCATGTTAAGGTTTGCGTTAGAACATGATTTAGAGTTGAGCAGAATATAAGGCTGTGTTCAACTGATGATATTTATATGTTAAAAACGTGTTTTGATATTATTTAAATTGTAGTTCAAAGAGTCTATTTTTCAAAAATTCCAGCCTCGAATGATTTGGAGTTCTAAAAGTTGGTTAAATATTGGTTACAAGAAAAGTTGTCAAAACAGTAAATACGGGTCAAAATTAGGTCATGTTTCAGAGGGTAAAACCCTAACTTGAAAGTGGAATTAAGGTTAGCCAATATATGGTAATTAGGTTCTATATGTATATAAAGAAACCCTAGAAGGATAGCTTTTGATTGTGTGTCTAAGTATGGTAATTAGGGCCATACATTTTAGTATGCAATCAGATCCGTATTGGAACAGTTTTGAAGTTGGATTTTATTTGGGATAGTTACACATGTAATGAGTAGTTGGGAATCACAAGGTAGTTAGTAAACTCATAAATGAACTTAGGTGATTTTTGGTATAATTTATTAAGGTCAGAAAGTATGGATTTTAAGTTAGTAAATATATACTAAAATTCTGCATTTTTGAATAAATTGTAGCTAACTAGTGTAATGTGTTAATGAGGTGGTTAAGGTTTGGCATGGTGTCGGGGTAACCCATGATGGTTAATCAAACCCTTAGACATCCATCATATGTGTATTACATGGACTAGAGCTTTTGGCTTGGCCGAGTGTAACCGTGTTTATTTATTTGTATAGTTGCGTGATAAGAATTGGAAGCTGCGTTTTGAGCATTCAGGTGAGTTACATAGTCTCGCTTTTTATTGTGTTTTAAACTTGGGATGGAAATGATGCAAGTGTTGAAAAGAGTTTTAAATTGCTGTGATTATGTGTTAGTGTAAATGCATAGACTATTATGTGACTAATATGCATATGTGCTATATGTTATATGATGTGTTATTGATGAGTGAACTAAATCAGAAGGGTTACTTGTGGGTATCCATGGCCTATTTAGTGGAAGGAATTATTGCCTAGTTAGGTGGATTACTTGTGGGTATCCATGGCCTGAGCTAGAGGGAAATATATTTGGTATGATCCAAGAGCGATTGAGGTCATCTGCTAGGTGTTTGAATGATTGATTAGATTGAATTGCATGTTAGCTTGTATGTTAGTTATCATAATTGTCATGCAAAGGTATTGTTTTATAATCACAGTAATTGGATAAATTGTTTTGGAAATGGATTGAATATGTGTGTCTGAAAACCTATGTTTCTCACCAACCATTGTGTTAACGTATAAGCATCATTTTCAGGTATTTAGCAGGATGAGATTAAAGTTAGGAAAAGTGGCTAGATGGATCGTAGGCAGCTGGCGAAGTTTAGTTATCTAGATTTCATTATTTATTTTGGATGATGAATGTTAATTGTTTTGCTTTGTTAGGATGTATGAATGTTTGCATGCCATGACGTTGGCATGAACTGCCTACATTTCAATGTCAGACGCCTTTTGGATTTTGTTGATGTGTTTGAGTATTTTCATGACACTGTGTGTCTCTACCTTGTATTCTATGCATTGTTTTAGTTTCTCTATATAGACGCCAATGTGTTGTGATGATTCCCTTTCTCGTCGCGCCTCGTGTTTCCGCCTTGATGGGGTGTGACATATTGGTATCATAGCCTTTGGTTATAGAGAAGTAGGTGGTTGAGCCTAGACTATAACCTAAGGGTCCTTCATGTAGATGCATTTAGGGCTTAAGTGTTTAATGCTATAACTGTTATGCTTCCCCACTATTTTTGCATAGCTTATATATTTTGTATTTTGCTAAGTTGTCATTTTAGTTATTTTGCCTACCATTATCTGATATGATATGTATTACTTTCTTAGTATTTTAGCTATGTTTTTCCCCCACTCGTAAAAAGTCTCGTTGGGGAACTGTTTTCCTAACTGGACTTAAGCGTTATAAGGAACCTCTTGTGGAACCAAAGGAGATAGGATAGTTGATCGTTTTTTGGATGTGCATAATAGGGCTGGACCTGCAGAGTCGGGTGATTCTTACAGAGGCAAAGTCAAACCCAAGCGAGGCCCAACATAAGTTTTTCCCGTCCTTTATCTCATCATGTTGTTATTGATTATTTCTTTCGGATATTTCGTATTTTGGAAGTCGTTGCGAGACTTTCGTTCCTTTATGTCGTTTTGATTTTATTTTAATATAAGTAAGTAGTTATGTGATGGAGCGTCCTTTATGTGTTAAGTTGGAGTGGTTTAAGATATGTAATATGGTATATGTGCTTATATGTGAATTATGATTGAAATGGGTAATCTTGGAAGCAAGTACACGTGTGAAAGGAGGTACTTATAATTATGATGGCCAACATAATTATAAAGGCATCACACACGTAGACTTGTGACCATGATTGCATTTATTTATG
Source organism: Tanacetum coccineum (assembly GCA_026074375.1). Taxonomy (NCBI): domain Eukaryota; kingdom Viridiplantae; phylum Streptophyta; class Magnoliopsida; order Asterales; family Asteraceae; genus Tanacetum; species Tanacetum coccineum. Next base: position 70,515 of record BQNB010002544.1, read on the forward strand.
TTTGGTTGTAAGGTGGTATTGTAATATGTTTTTTTTATTTATGTATTCATGATAAGGATGGTGGTATGGGTAGAGAATTTTTCTCTTACCCTAATTAGAGGATATGTTGAGTTGAGTTGTGTAGATAGTAAGTTTCCCTTCTATCTAGTATTTGCGGATACCTAGCATTGCTATTATAGAGGTTGCTCGTTTGCTCGGTTATTTGTTCGGATTTCCTAAGTCTAAGCTTAGCATCCCTTCATTATACTTTGTTAGTAAGTGATGTGTTTCAAAAGCTTTAAATTTATAAGACTAGAATTACCGGTGAATAGACGGAAACACACATGAAAGTATACCCTTTCAAATGTAGTAAAGTCTAGGTAAGTCCAGGTCGTCCCAAGGGAGTTGTGCATTTTCAGATTCAAAAAGTAGTTTAGAAAGAAAGTCCAAATGATTGTCACGATCATTAGACCCATATTTGAAATAACAAGTAAGTTATATCAAACGCTAGAAATGATTAGATTGTACCAAGATGATTAAAACATGTTTGTTTAGGCCAAGAGACATGAGATAAAACATATACAAGGATAGAGATGCATGCACAAACAAGATATATAAGCAAGAAATGACGGGTAATCAATCAAGCAAATAACTATTTAATATGATAAGAATTCCTTTCGGCCTTTAATTCTCGACATACCAAACGAATTAAGATAGGTATGTTGTTGATAATATAAAAGCATACTCTCTTAATCAAGTTTGTTAGACATGAGATTAAGCATTAAACATTATTATACTTAGGTTGATCATAGTTTTATTAACCAATTCTCACAAGGTTAATACCGAATTGCCATAGACAAACAACGCGAAATTCAATCAACACAATAGAGCCTTTCGATCTACTTCTATTGAAATGACAAATCAAACAAGTCTCAATGATCTTAGCATAACAATATCGAGCATACAATTTATATGATCATAAGCATATATCCATAACATATATTTATATCACATCTCAAGAACACCTAAACAAACATAACGAAATTACTCCATATTCGAACAAGTAACAACACACATAACATTCATCATGGATTCAACAAAGATTATTTTCAAAAGAGTAACAAGATTCATACCAATTCTAAGAGCAAAGTATGGTGATTTCACAAGAATTTCCCAAGAAGACTTTATTATATTCAAAGCAAAATCCAGAAACTATGAACAATTCCGTCACAATCGCTTATAGATTCGAAATAACACTTCAATTATGCTTCTTTGATGGATCAAAACCTGGGAACAATGATGAACATCAACCAAGACTATCCAACTTCTTCAAGAACTTTGATTCTAATAGTGGTGATGATTTGTGTTATCAAGGTGGTTTGGATCAATGGTTCTTAGGCCTTTATCACCAAAAACACCCCTTCTAATAATTCTAAACGAATGGGGGATTGTGTGTGAGAGTTGTGTGATATGAGATGGTTTGAGAGGGTATTTATAGGCTTTTTTGAAGCCAAAGTGTGCCCCACTTGCATAAAAGTGCGCAACACTTTGGGTGTTAATGCACTTGGCATTTAATTGCCTTTAATTTCCTTTAATTTTCATTCAGGTGGAAAAGTGCGCCACACTTATTTACAAGTGCGCCACACTTGGGGCAATTTTAGCTCTTTGACTAAAAATCAAAGTTGTAGAGAATTCTTTCCCGGACGCGTGGCCGCTAGAATTGCGTCAAACGGAGTTCGTATGCTCAAGTTATGGCCAAAACAATGGACAGGTGTCGGGAGATCTTTATCTTCGGTTATTTCTTCATTTAAGCTTCAAATCTTTATGTTTTATATATGTGTATTCATGATAAGGATGGTGGTATGGGTAGAGAATTATTCTCTTACCCTAATTAGAGTAAGTTGTATAGATAATAAGTTTCTCTTCTATCTAGTATTTGCGGATACCTAGTATTATTATTATTATTGAGGTTGCTCGTTTGCTCGGTTGTTTGTTTGGATTTCCTAAGTCTAAGCTTGGCATCCCTTCATCATACTTTGTTAGTAAGGATACCCGATTTTTCCTATTCGACATCTCGATGTATATTGGTTGTTCAGAATCTACTCTTTCGGATATAGGCGTGTTTTGTTAGTTCTTTCGTTGCATTGATTACTCGTATGAGTATCAAACGTTTCTTTTAAGCACTAATTGTTCCTAACATATTAGTGTGAATCATTACTCCCTTGGTTGTATATCCCTTGGTTTTTGTAACCCATTGGCGACGTGTTAGTATCGATGCTTTTAGGTTTGCTCTGTTGATCGTTATTTTGGATAAGACCTTACGTTTTCTTTTGGGTACGTAACATCTTACATGAGTTTTCTTGTACGAGTTCGTTTGATTTTATTTTGAGTATATGGTTCCTGGTATTTTCTTTCGTTTTTCAAGCAATAGAATTGTGTTAGAGTCTGTACGGTGTTTTACGATCCCTTTTGGTATTATGGTGTCCTTTGTTTGAGTAACCTATTTTATAATTGATGTCTAATTATAAAAACCCTTGGGAATTATTATGTTGGTGTTTGGAGAAAATTGTGTATAAAATGATCTTTGTAAATAGATTTTATTTTATTATAAAAATCAAGTTTAAAGTGATTCATAGTGGTAAGGTACGATACACCATTAGATAACCATCCCTAGATTTTTATGACAACCAGAATGAATTTTTCAAAGATTACATTTAAGACAATTTCATTATTATTTAAAATGATTTTTTATACTTTAAGTGACTTTCTTAATATAAATTGATTTTTATAAAAACATTATTTATTTTGACCTTTCGAGTAAAGTCGATAATTGGTATAAAAATTTCCGTCTTTCGTATTGATAATTTTTTATGTGTTCTTTTGTCGTGGTACGCCTGTTGATTTTTTTTTATTCGCGTGTTCACTCGGTACATATACGTATCCTTTCTTTTAAAAGGATTTTTATGTCATTTGATCCACGTCTATTTGCATATGTGGAATCTCCTATATGCATTTTATCCTTTGACTTGATATTCGTTTGTTATCCTATTCGATTGTTCGTAACCCTTAAAGTTTGTTGATACCGTTGAGTCGTGGAAGCTTTGATGTGATTGTGGGGATGGACTGGTTGTCCAAGAATAAGGCTATTATAGTGTGTCACGAGAAAGTAGTAGAGATACCGATAGAAGAGGGTGGGATACTTTAAGTTCATGGGAACGTACTTTGGGAGCTGCCAAAGCCCTAATGAACACTAAGGTAGATGAACCTAGGATAAGTGATATACCTGTGGTGTAAGATTTTACTGATGTGTTTCCGGAAGACTTGTTGGGGCAACCATCGCAGCGACAAGTTGAGTTCCGTATAGACTTAGTTCCTGGAGCGACGCCAGTCGCGAAGTCTCCATATCGTTTGGCACCCTCGGAAATGCAAGAATTGTCTGAGCAACTTCAAGAGTTGCAAGACAAGGGTTTCATACGACCTAGTCATTCATCGTGGGGAGCACCTGTGTTATTCGTGAAGAAGAAAGATGGATATTTCCATATGTGTATTGATCATAGGGAGTTAAACAAATTAACTGTTAAAAACCGTTATCCATTCCCTAAGATTGATGACTTGTTTGATCAGTTACGAGGAGCGTGTCCTTTCTTAAAGATAGATTTTCGGTCAGGTTATCATCAGCTACGAGTGCATGAGGATGCCATTCCAAAGACCGCATTTTGAACGAGATACAGACATTTTGAGTCTACGGTTATGCCTTTTGGGTTAACCAATGCACTAGCGGTTTTCATGGACTTAATGAACCGGGTTTGCAAACCGTACTTAGGTAGGTTTGTCATCGTATTCATTGAAGATATTATGGCCTACTCAAAGTCAAAGGAGGAACATGAAGCTCATTTGAAGATCAGTATTGGAGACACTAAGGAAGGAGAAGTTGTATGCTAAGGTTTCTAAGTGTGAGTTTTGGTTGGAAGAAGTGCATTTTCTTGGTCACGTGGTCAACCATAACGTATTCATGTGGACCCGAGTAAGAGTGAGGCAGTAAGGAATCAGATGATTATTCTTAGGATTTGACAGGTTACTACCGACGTTCATCGTAAATTTTTTAAGATTGTTGAACCCCCTTACTTCCCTAACTGAGAGGAATCAAAAGTATGAGTGAAGCGTAGAAAAAGAAGAGGCTTTTCAGATTTTAAAGAATGATTTGTGTGATACTCCGATAAAGTAAATGTAGTGGGTGATGCGTTGAGTAGAAAGGAGAGAGTGAAATCAAGACGAGTAAGAGGAATGATACTGGCAGCCTAAAGCGAGGCGTTCAAGCAAGAGAACATACTCGCAGAAAGGCTGCGTGGTTTAGATCAACAGATGGAAAGAAAAGGAGATGAGAGTTTGTACTTTATTGATCGAATTTGGGTTCAATTGGTAGGAAGTGTAATGGATGAGGCCCATGCATCAAGATACTTGGTACATCCGGGAGTGGATAAGACGTACTATAACCTTGGAGACATGTATTGGTAGCCACGTGTAAAAAAAGGATATAGCTACCTATGTTAGCAATTGTCGGATTTGTTTAAGAGGTGAAGGCTACAACGTCAAAGACTTTTGGCTTGCTGCAATAGCCTAAGATACTTGAGTGAAAATGAGATAGAATCACCATAGACTTTATCACTAAATTTCCAAGGTCAAAGTAGTGAGTATGATGTGATTTGGGTGATGGTCGATAGACTAACTCCTATTCGACGTCTCGATGTATATTGGTTGTTTGGAATTTGCTCTTTTGAAATATAGGCGCGTTTTGTTAGTTTTCGTTGCATGATTATGTATGAGTATCAAACGTTACACTTTGTTAAGAACAAATTATTCCATAACATATTAGTGTGGTCAGTTTCCCTTGGTTGTATATCCCTTGGTTTTCGTAACCCGTTGGCGACGTGTTAGTATCGATGCTTTTAGGTTCGCTCTGTTGATCGTTATTTTGGATAAGACCTTTCCATATGTATATAGAGAAACCCGATAAGGATACCTTCTAATTTTATGTCTAAGTATGGTTAATAAGTCCAAACTTTTTAGTGTGCAATCAGATCCGAATTGGGACTGTTTTGAAGTTTGATTTTCTTAGGAGTACTTGTGCATGTAAATGGCTTTTGGAAATCCAATGGTAGTTAGAGAACACATAAAGGAACATAGATGATTTTTGCTATAATTTATAAAGGTCATTAAGTAAGGGTTTTGGGTACGTAAAGAGACACTAAAATTCTGCAATTCTGAGTTAATTATAAGTAGCTAGTGTAAAGTGTTAATGAGATGGTTAAGGTTGGGCATGGTGTCGGGGTGACCCATGATGGTTAACTAAACCCTTAGACATCCATCATATGTGTGTTACATGGACTAGAGCTTTTAGCTTGGTCGCGTGTAACCGTGTTTATTTATTTGTATAGTTGCGTGTTGAGATTTGGAAGCTGCGTTTGAGCATTCAGGTGAGTTTCATAGCCCCTCTTTTTCTTATGATTTATTGGGGTGGAAATGATGCAAAGTGTTTGGAAATGTTTTGATTACTGTGATAATGTGTTGTCAAAGATGCATGGACTATACGTGACTATTGTATGTTGTGTGCTACATGTTTTGTGATGTGATATTGAGAATTGTGAACTAAGTCAGGGGGATCACCTGCGGGTATCCATGGCCTGTTTAGTGGATGGTATTGTGGCCTAGCGAGCAGGAAGGTTACTTTGGGAGTATCCATGGCCTGGGCTAAGGGGGTAACCACAGGGACCTTGGTACGCTATGAGACTTCTTGTGGTCGTTGTTGGGAATTTGTGTGATTGATTGGATTTGCATGTTAGCCTGTATGATAGTTCATTTATTGTCCTGCAATGTTTTCTTAATTATCGCAGTCATTTACAGTTGGATTCGATTATCGTGTCTTAAACCTATGACTCTCACCAACTTTATGTTGACGTTTTAAGCATCATTTTCAGGTAATCATCTTGAGGATGTTAAAGTTAGGAAGAGTGGATAGTAAGACCGTAGGCTTGTATGCGGAGTCATTCTCCTAGAGATTTTATTTATGTCATTTGAATTGTTTGATACTTGGTTGTTATTTGATTGTTTAGACTTTTGGAGTACGTTTCTTTGTAGTATGACTTTGCTATCATAATGCAAGACTCCTTTATCTTGTGTTGGGTATTGTCATGACACATTGTGTCCTTTTTTAACATTTACTTCATTTAGTTCTCTCTATTGTTGACACCATTGTGTTGTGATGATATCCATGATGTTACGCCTCGTGTTTCCGCCTTGACGGGGTGTGACATAATACTCTATCTGAGTTATAAAATTGTCAGAACATATAGTTCCTACTGATCGATTGTGACGATTAATTATGCCGTCGACTATGGCTATAGCCCCTTGGTGAAAAAGGTACTCGACTACTTTTTAATCTCCACCTCATATGACTTTCTCTACCGCTTGGGAACACATATAGAATCAAATAATTGATATGAGCTGAACCTTTTTGGCCCAAACATGTTACATGTGATTGTTTTCTATTCTGATTTTTCTTTTTTGAACAAGAAATACAATAAAAAATTTGATTGTGAATGTTGACACCACGAATTTTGTACTAGGTAGAATTTACAAAATGATGTTGCATTTTATTTGTCCCCGTAGCTTTAGCGTCTTTATGATTCCAGCAACAGACTAACTGTCTAAAGAAATTTCATCTGATTATTATTTTTATGTCAAAACTAATTTTTTATGCATAATGAGCAAAAGTGCGAGCTTCGCGCAATGTTGTTGTGCGGGTACTTTCTGTATATTTCAAAATTTTTACTTTTTATCTTTATTTTTCACATATTAATGCAAGAAAATTTAAAACAAAACTAATAAACCAACAAAACACATGTTTTATTATATAAACAGGAACATGTCAGAAAATAAAATAAGCAAAAACAATTTAAAAATAAAAAATCTTTTTGGTTTCCTTTTTTTTCTCGAATGACAAACTAAATATTAACAAAATTATAAGGCATATAATCAGATTAAAATGAAATTTCAAATGATCACATACCTGAGACTAGCAATTTAGGGGTTTTGTTTGGATTTTGGTTTTAAATCATATTATGTTTGTGAAAATTTGCAAAAAGTGCAACGTACTTTCGGGGTTTCAGTGAAAACCGGCGCACGAAAAAAAAAAATATTTTTTGTTTAATTTTTGGTGCGGACGTACTTTTAACACCTCAAATTTACACGCAACGGAATACAAACCATTAGGGTGTTATTTCATTAATCAAGTTTACGAGCTCACGGTAAACGACTTTAAAAGAGAAAGTTTACATAACAAAGTTTACATGTCAATTCCTTTATTTAAATTAAAAAGATCAGAGTTACAAGGTCCCAATAACTTTTAGAAAACTTATTTCCAAATAAGTCACAATATGACTAAGTTTCTTTGAAAACATTTTATTGTATGTACAAAGTTCACCAAGTCCATGTCCTTCGTTATCCACGCTTCATCCCATCTAAGCTAGCAAGCATATACATGAGATAAACATGCTAAAACGTCAACAAAAATGTTGAGTGAATCCATAGAGTTTATAAACAATCATTTAGAATACAAGCATAGCAAAATATTTAGTTCATAGAATAATCATAACGATGCTAGAGTCACGAACCGAACCTTAACCATGTGCCTAACCCAGAGTGATAGTGTTACACACTCCCAATACTAAATACAATATGTCTTCGTATGCCCTCGCGAGGAACACACGCTAGATAGGTCGTTAGGCCAAAATAGATCTATTATTATTGCATCAGCGTTCATCGGTTATCGGTGATTAACAGTCCATGAAGGAAGGGCCACAACATACCACTCATAGCAAAGTTTACATAATAAAATCACATGTGTTTGATTTTCTAAAACAAGTATGTATATCCCTCGCGAGTTTTTAAAAACATAAAAAGATTTAAATGCGAGGCTATGAACTCACCGTAGGAAGAAGTAGAGCAGAAGTAAGATAAGTCCTTGGACGAGCGGAAAGTACTTCTAAGCACCACCTAGAAGACGTGACGCGACTTAGTACGATAAAGAAATCAATATGTAAAAATAATCACTTGATCGCGAATTATGTTTCCAAGATATGCATGGCATTGCGTTATAACTTAACCCAAGTACTTGTACTCCAAAAATTGATGTCCAACCTAGTATTATAGGTAATAAAACACCTACTAAGTTTCGTCCCTCAATTATTATTTTACCTATGTGCATCTACACGTTTTAGATTTCAATTCAAGACGTAAAATTTTAAATTATGGATTTGACTCGACTTCATGGACCCTTAACTCCTAATCTATAAATGATATGAAAATAAGGCTTTCACTCTTGGAAATCCCTTTGAGTATAGTTTTCAAAAATGAAAGGCTCGTCCACTAAAGAGTTTCATAGCCATAGGAAATGAACTTTTAGTACCCGACTACCAAACCAGAAAGTTTTCTGAATTTTAACTACTTACGGAAATGGCTATAAATCTTAAACCGTGACAGCTATTGAAGTGAATCCACTTGGAGATGTTAGCCTAAGATGTATATTACGGATTCATGTTTTAAAACCCAACACTTTAGTGCAAAAATCTGGAGGTAAACTCCTTTTTCAAACAGTAGTTTAGAACTGATCATCTTTAGCAAAACGACCATAACTCGCTCATCCGGAAGAGTTATCGTATTATCCAAAGAACCACATGATCCTAATATGTTTTAGCCTTCACAAATGTAAAAATCCAGTAGTCTCTAGTTCAAATATTATTTGTTACAAGCTCTACAATCTGCATTACAATTTCTGGGTAGACATTAAATATGTTTTTACGGTTTTGGTCGTATCTCGACCATCAGGAAGAGTTGGTGTTCCCTCCAACTCACCACTAGGACCTGAGACATTTTCCTAACCATTTATGAAAATTTTCAGTAAGCTCTAAGCCAAAAATATACCATTAAAACACAAACTATCTACAAGCCAACCATTTTGACTAGTTTCCATAAAACGGCCATAAATCCCTCATCCAGAATCGATACAAAACTATCCAATTCGCCACATGAAGGTTATAACTATATATATCTAACCATGTAATTTAATCATAGGCTCCAGGCCAAAAATAATACGTAACATGACCAACAACCTACTGGTCTAAAACAGTCCCTAATAATCACTTCAAAACTCATTAATTCACTAATTCTTACACTAATTATACCTATGGAATGCAATGTCAATCAATCAAACATATCCCAAACATCAAAAACATGATGTTTATGAATAAACTAAGATCAAACAAACCAAGAACATACATGCTTATAGAAAATAAAATCAAACACATGCACAAGTTTTAAAATAAATCAATGCATAAGGGTTTTAAAACATACTTACAAACACAATAGAAACCAAGAAAATATCAACCAAAATTTCTTCCTTCTTTTCTTTGTTTAGCCGAAATCCAAACAACCTCAAAACCAAACTCTAATTTATTTTTGCTACACCAAATCTTGCAAAAACCTTTATATTTAAACCCTAATTGCTTCCAATTATCTTCAATTAGATCAAAACCCTTAGAATCAATAACCACAAAAATAAAGAATCTTGAAAATCAATCATGCATAGTGGTTTATTTGTTTGGGATTAATGGGGTTTAGTTTATAGATGATTTAGGATTAAATGGGAGTGATTTGAGGTTGAAAAATTATGATTCTTGATGGTGTTGTTAACTGTGTGTCGAACACAGTAGGGGAAAGGGATGGTTCGACTTTTTTTTGTATATGTGATATGTGTGTGTTTTAAATAAAGAGGGTGGAGTTGATTAAGGCATTATATAGGTCCAAGGTTTATAAAAAAAATAACAAGGATGTTTGTTTTTGAGTTTAGTAGGAGGAAAATATAGTAAGGGGTGTTTGGTTTCTAGTTTTGATAGAGCTTAAAACAATTAAAGAGGGTGTTTGGTTTATATATTATGTTTATAAATTATATATTTATTTTTATTTTTCTAAAATATTTATACCACAATATTTGTTTTTAAAACAAGTAGTTAAAATATTAAAAATTTTAAAACAATATTTTGACGCGGTTACGGCCAAACACGAATAAAAGATGAAAAATAATTAAAATAAATTAAATAGCTCTCATGGCTAAATTATGACATTCGTTGATTTCTAGATCGATAAAACGGATAAACTTCAATTGTACGATTCGCGAGGGTTTTAAAATTGGTGATTTTAATAAAAATCGACTAAAATAATGAAAACGAATTCTTTAAATTTAAATTGGTGATTTTAATAGTAGTGACCTTAAATACGGGGTTTTACATCCTCCCCTCCTTATGGGAGCGCTGTCCCAGTGCTCAATTCGCCTTAATCGCCGTATGGTTTACTTGTGAAGAGGTGAGGATATACACAGGTCCTTATCGAGGTTTCCAACAAAATTTAATGAACAAAAGTTAAAGTATCAAATACATGCAATGTGCATGAGTGCACGGATCAAACGTCATAGGAATCATTAAAAGGAAGGATAAAATACATGACTCAAAGAAAAAGCTATTGGAAACGAAGAATTTAACCATTCGTCAATTCTTGGGAGCAGTTAAGGGTTCATTACTATTAGCTTACCAATCTCAAACGGATTCACACGTTCTCACATTATGGTCGCACAACCTCGGGCGCAATTGAAAATTTTTCAAAGAAATGATCAATTAAAAAAATCAACGATGATCCCACCGATCAAATCGAAACACATATTGTCCAACGGGTCTTGTCAAAAGAGATCGCGTCATTAAAAAAAATTGCTTGGAGTGTACATAAATCTATCGAAAGCACTACGACATTAATAGAAACAAGGTACTTATCATTAATCACATATAATCACATAACGGCATGTTTGCTAAATAGCCAAACCATGCTAATCAATCAGTTTAATCACGTTAACTCTTGCTTGCTAAATAGTCAAGCCATGATTAACAACAAATAATTCCGGCTAAGACCAGCCCAAGAAAAGTTTTTAAAGTTACAGGATGTTCATAGGCCTACAGGGTGCTCACGGGATTTATAGCCATGGATACATACCCAAAAAGAGAGTTTTTAATATTACATGGTGCTCACGGGCTTTATAGCCATGGATCCATACCCTATCAAATGGTTAAGTTTGCTTATATTATCAAACTCTGTGCATTCTTCATGGTGCCCTAAGTATGATCGTCACCGGCTTGGCTGACACCCGCAAGGACCACTTCGAGCTCGCACACCAAACGCGACCGCTCCGTGTGTCCTTAAATCGTCTCGACTTATTTTGCGAGCACCATAATATGGGTAGGCGTACCCAGCCGATCCAACGTCATATAATAATGATGCCTCAAGCTCGCACATATGTACAACCACTCGACTAGAAATCACATAACACACAAACTCATAGCAAGCAAAAATTCTGCACATAATTTTTCAACTATGGCTATCCGCCGTTGGCCATCGACGATCATAGGGGATCGAGTCAAGCACAAAGATTCCTCAACTGAATAAATGGAGATGGCAAACGGGATTGTCTTTTATCTAGCGCCACGAAGTCGGAAAACTCTGACTGTCCATCGCGTACCGTTTTATTCCCTACAGAAAATGATGATGGACGACATCACTTCAATCCAGTAGGATCCGACCATTGTGCTTAGCTCTCGTGCCGAAAGCTCTCCTTTTGAGCCATCTTTTTGTGACTCTACGTTGGTATCCGAGTCACCACTCTACTTTAGTATCCAAGTTCACAAGGCAGAACAGAAACAAATCTAACACCTCGAATTCACAACTCGAGCTTGTGTAGGATTCATCTGTAACATTAGATGACCGAACATATACGTTTCGGGGGTAGAAATCTTATTTACTATTACGGTTTTTATCAACAAGGATGATTCACAATTTGACGCAGAAGAAACATTCCTCTACGGACGTCGTTCGACATATCGTAAAAACAAAAGAAAGATGATGTAAGATACATTGTGGGAGAAGTCTTTTACAGGGTTATCGATTGGTAAAACCGGGGTGATTTTTGTTTTGTCGTAGGATGATTTCCTTCACAATTATCGATCGTTGTAACAAGAGAAAGCACAGTAATACGCATTTGATGCAGGCGAAATCTTTTTCATCAGTCTCGGAGTTACTCGAACTCGGATTTCATACACTTTGGCAGTCTTTTGATCTCGTTAAAATTTCTTCTCAGTGTCGGTATCAGGTTTCTTTGTATTTCATCACCAACATTGTAATTTAGATGGGATTTCACACGTTACACGTGACACACGGAAATACTTTCCGGAATTATTCGGTCAAGGTGACTTTCCAAGTCAACAACGTCCGAAAGAAAAGATTTCAAGGAACGCAAGAATATTCGGACTTGTTCTTACGAAATCGAATCAAATAGGATTACTTGCATAAGGATCCACTATTTAGAAGCGTTCCCACCCAAACATTTATCCCAAACCACTAGTTTAAAGGCGACGATTAATCCGACATAGCGTGGCTCTTCCTGAATTATGCATAGTTAGCTAGGCTATGCATAATTGAGGACCAAGCGACGATACATCCGTCCTCGTCAAAAAGAAAACTTTTCGATTATTACACACCATATATGATGATGAAAGTTTTTGACATATCTTTGAAAATAAGTAAATCATTTGACATAGAAATGGGAAATTATTTTTATTTTTATTTATTTATTTTTATTTTTATTTTTTTAATTTTTTAATTTTTTTAATTTTTTTACCTCCATTTCGAGAAACACGTTAACTATTGTTCATTCATTTTTGGGAAACACATTTTTGCTTTGTCTTCTTGTTTACACATGTAAGTAATACTTGGGAATCATAAGGTAGTTAATATACTCATATTATGAACATGGATGTGAGTTTTGGGTATAAATTATTAACGTCATCTAGGTTAGGGTTTTGAGCACGTAATAGACACTAAAATTTCTGCAATTCTGATTTAATTATAAGTAGTAGGTAAAGTGTTTCTGAGATACACTAGTACAAATCTGGGATTTCGTCACACATGCTGTTTTTTTTAACGGCCACACAGTCATATATTTATGTGACTAAATGTACCAGGATGAAATAAAATTGCACATATTGAACTCATTTTGTGTGACCATTTCGGAATTTCATTGTCACACATTTGAATATTTATGTGACTAGAAGAGGAATGTATTTTTTGTCATTATTTAGTCACTTATTACATTATAGGACGTCCGTGGCAGATACAAATAAGTTTGTAACATTTGTCACACTTATATATAAATACATTTGTGACAATATTCGTCACACAATTTTATACAGTTTGTGTGACAAAATCCATATATGGTCACATGAAGTAATTGTGTATGTGGCTAAATCATATAGTCAAGTTTGTCACACATTATTTAAAAGTGACTGCTATTTTTTGCTGAATATTTAGCCACATATGAATTTGAAATATGTGACAACTGAAAAGTAAGTTTGAAGCATTAGTCACGATATACATTTAAAAGTGATAAATATATGTCACACACTTGATCCGGTCTGAACACATTCGATCCGGTCTTAACACATTCGATCCAGTCCGAACACATTCGATCCGGTCCCTAGTCCGTGATCTTGGACTAAATCGGTTTTGAGTCGATCCTGATTTGACCCGATACTCACCCATACTCGTAAAAAATTATACAAAAGGTGTGAAACTAAATAAAAATCTAAGATATTTTTCATGCCAAAAATATTTTGGCTCTTTCTCTCCCTCTCATTTTCCCGCTAACAATTTTCCCCAAAATCTCAAAACCCTCAAAGTTTCCCTCTTAGATCTCAAATTTTCGATTAACTCACCCACTCATCTCTCTTTATCCTATCAACTACCCAAAATCTTAATCTTAACACATATAGAAATCAGAAACACCTTTCACTTCTCCCCTCTTAATTCATGCCCGTACCTCGTAGTTCTTTCTCACTCTACAGATACAAGGACATATTTTAAACCTTAAGATTTGTGCCTTCTACTTTACTGAGTCCGGACAAAAATTCACGACCTATGTAACATTGTTTGACAAATAATTGTGTAGTGAAATGAAGTAGCTATGGCTGACTATATCTAATCTTCAATAAGTTGATTTATAAGCATCCTATCCACCGTTAAAGTTAGTTTCTAGCTCTTTTTTTCTTTGTTTTTAAACTGCATTCTTGGTTCATATTTATGATGAAATTGACTAGTCTTAAAAGGAATTGCCTTTTTATGTTTACTTTACATCATAATTAAATTATACATAGTATCTTCAAATTTGTGATTTTCAGAAGATTCGAGTTTTAAGGAAGAAAGATTTGTAGTTTTAAAGCGCATTGTAAGAATTTTGAGAGACCACGACATCTTCTTCACCACTTGGTTACTTCTCATCTGTAAATTCTCTAAATAAGTTTTTTTTTGGTAAAGCCTCCTATTATATGGTTTTTTTTGGGTATAAGATCTAATATATGGTTGAGGAGAATGCTATATCCTGTATGTATATGTATATAGAGTAGTACTGGTGTTAAAAATGTAAAAAGAAACCTTGGTGCTTAAGTGTTTATCTACAAGTCTCATGACATTAATGAGTAAGCTATCATAATAAAATAAAGTTGGAAGTTTTTTTGCAAAATCATGTATACAGGTCACATGTTTGGATTTTGCTTGTTGTTTATAGTGCTTTAAACATTACTTGTTAACTTGTTTGTGTTTAGGGCCCTTTATTCAACTAGCTTTGAATGTGGTTTGACTTGTACTTGCCAATATTTTCCTCGATGCTCACTTTTTTACAAAGTTGGATAGATCATAAAACACATCAGTTTCTTTGCGGAATCTGTCAAAATTAGAGGTTTTTCTATTGATGTAATTCATTATTAAAATGTAACATAGAATTGTAATTATAAAGCATAAACAGGGCTTAGTGAATGATGATGATAAATGACTAAAACCACTTTCACTTCTAAAGCATGATCTCATATGAGAACAGATGCTATATAGTTATGATCCTGCGTAAACTTTACAGGTTGTATATGCTAACTCGATACATGTTTCTTTTTTTATTTTGTATAAGAAATGACATTGGATTTTTTTCTATGCTCAACTTATAGTCTCTGCATATAAAGTTGGTCTGTTCTAAATGGCTCATTACCAAAGAATTCATAGATTAACTAGAGTTCAGTAGAATACCTTCTCACACTATATCAAATCTATGTATGCTTTGAACATTGTGACTTTAAACATGAAGTATAGCAGAGAAGTTACTATGGTCACAAGTAGCCAAAAAACTCTTGAACGTACTTTATTTCTGTTTGTCACAATCTAAGGTAAGAAGAAATCAAAAGCAAGGACAAATCACTAGCAGTTCCAAAAAAATTTTTTTTTACATTAGAAGTAACCCATATCAAGTTAAAGCCATATTTACTTGTGATTACATTTTATAAACTGTGCCACTATCAGAATTGGATTTCTTGTGTACAAGTGACACATAAATTGCCAGTAAACCTTTGCTTTGTTATATCATAGTGCATTGTTGCTATTTGGTTCTAGCTAACCAGAAGACTTTCTTCTTGTTACATTCTTCCTTGAATATTATTGTATTTCACGCAAGATTGTGGAGGTCGATCCTATATACGAAAGGGAATTATTTAATACGGGCTGTCTTCAGGAGCTACCAGTGTTGATGATAGTTGGTGAAACAATGGTAAACAATTCAGGTTAATGACACTTGTTATCACTGTCTTTTTATTCAACTAATAGTTCAGATATAATAGTATAAACTAAGGGTTTTCATTAAATTTTGATTGTATTGACTAATCGTTTGACAGGGTTAATTGATGTATTGGTTATAAGGATGCATTCTTGACTTTGTTGTACTGTGGATGGCCGTAAACTCAGAAGTTGCATAGGTATGTCACATTCTTTCATTCAAATGCTATACTTTTTGACGGCAACCTGTTGTAGGTGCGCGGATACGACTTTGTTGGTGGTACAAAGGAATGTTTACGGAGTCTCTTCTGGGGTTCTTGGAAGCATATGTTTACAGATGGAAAAGTTCATGGTAATATTTTGGATATTGAAATTATATTGACAATTTATGTATCTGTGATTACCATTATATGTACATGGATCCATTATTACTATTTGTATAATTTCATTGCATATAGTATTAGCATATCTCTTAAATTTGAGACACAAGTATTTTACCACAAACAACTTTTGGCTGAATTGGTTGATTTTTACATTAATATATAACTCTAAATGAGATTTGTAGACCTCCGTTATCCGTTGTATCAACAAACCTTATGGGGTGTTCGGGTATTCACTAATCTATACTACTTTGTTTTTTTACCTTCCATTTATTGCTTTAGAAGAAAGACAAGCATTTTATTGAAACCAATGGCAGAACTAGAAAACAAAATAAAAGGAGCATCGAAACTGGAGTTAGAAAAGTCAATACTTAAGGCCGCATTCTCCCACCTTACTCACACCATAACGACGGGCAGGAGAGTAGTGATGGTATTTGTCAGTCCGGACTCAGTTTCAAAGCTCCAACAGTTTGGAGAGACCAAATGATCCATAAAGTGTTTGAAGTTATATTATAGGCCATGCACCACTTGCTTCAGGTGTAGAAATATTTTTACGTTTTCTATAAATGAGTGATACGCAGTAGATGACTATAAGTCTATAATTATGCAAAGGCTTCAATTTCTTCTTTTAAATTATCATTAAAATGTACTTTTGTAGGCTGCACTTGATGTATTTACAGTAGCCTCCACCAAAGCATATCAAATTGGTGCAACATGAGAACGTCACCATTATTCCTTATCTCGGTGCTAGTACCATGGAAGCTCAGGTTTGTGGATGGTTTCAAAATACTTTGGTCTTCCGTTTTTTGTGACTATTATGTTACTAGTGTGTAATATCTAAGATTTATGCAGGAAGGACGTCGCTAATATTCGTATCCATTTAAGTTTCGCCCATCAATATCATATTCATCGGATGAGTTTGGTTATTGGATATGTCAAAAAAAGATTTGTTTGTTATATCGATTTTTTTATATAGTATAGAAGAAGGATTGTGATCATAATAAGTCAGACGTTTAGTCAAAAAAAAGAGTGATGGTCAATACAGCCGCGAAAGAGAAAGACAATGGTTTCTATAAGGGTACTCGCTTATAGAAAGATTTCTTTCATTTTTAAAATTATTGTTAGAAAAATTGTATACATGGATAACATTTGCTCGTCATAGAATTTAGTCATAGGGTATCTGCCGCCGTATTGCGCGGATACCCTGCTAGTAAGGAGTAATGCATCTATTTTTGTAGGTACTTATTAAATGTGTGGCTGTGATTTCTTTTCATCATTTATCATTTTAATTTCATTTCTCATTTGATTTTAACTCATTATTATTTCTCAAAAGGTTGATATTTTTCAACTTATTGCTCAAATCGTTTACAACTATACATAAGAGATGCTTATAATTTTTTTTGTTTAAAATGAAAGTGATATCATGAATTGCATTTGCTTATATATTACAACTAGTTAAGAAAGTTGAAATAGTAACATAAGATTTCACCTACAAAAATTCACACTATTACTAAACATACACACATTTCAAATGGAATGCAATTTGATACGAAAGATGAAATTAAAAGGATGATACTTTTTCAGTAATTAATTATATAACCCGTATATTACACAGTTCATGAGCTAGTTGTGTACAAAAATAACAAGGATAATAAATTTATGAGCGAAAACCAAGCATACAAAGCTATAAACAAAATACCGTGATAAGATTTTAGGAGAATAAAGCCATAAAAGCATACGACTCATGCAAACTCAATATATATAATATAGAAAGCTCACAAGAGACAAAGTGTGTGACAACCCACATTTTTCCAGTTTACTTTTATTTAAAAACTTGAACGTTTTACTTTGAACACGTGAAAAACTTAATTTTACCTAAAACAGGGAAGTGATCTCGCGTACTGTGAAAAACGTCTTTATACGCACAACAACTCTAGACTAAGTTTAGTATACTCATGATAAGTATATTATCATACTCATGGATATATTTTATAAGTCATATGCATTTCATTTTATAACTTTTACGTAAATTATATAATCTTGCATTTTGGTGCATGCATGCATGCACAATATACTCAATACCCTCAGATAATACGTCCAACTATTATACACTTCAAAAATTATTTCCCTCCCTCTTCCTACCTATCAACATCAGCCCTTCCCTCTCCCAAAGAGGAAACCCCAACACTTGCTTTTCTTTTGTGTTTCCCACATACCCTTAACCATGTCTAACTTGAATCTAGGAGTCAACATAAGCCAAGTCTTATCAAAATGACTTCTCCCTCCCCCTAGGATACCAAAACCACGTTTACAACACACCACCCCAAGCCCTATGCACACACAAACTCTATTCTTATGATTCATGTCACTATTTTGTGTTAAAGTCACTTTTGACCATGCCATTTCTTGTGCTATATATAGAAACCACCAACCATCCATTTTACACAAACTTAAACACCATCAAACACACTATATCTTAGATCTCTTTCAAATATTCAAGTCATATTCAAGTGTTGGTTGAGGTTGCATTAAGGGTTATACAAGAGTTAGGGTTTTGGAAGCATAATATAGGGTTTCTTAGTTGTTTTTTGGTAAATCTTGTATACTTGAGCATCCATTTTCATTCATCATTGTAAGTATCATTATTTTTATGTTTTTATATACTTTACAAATTTCATATATGATTTATACCTCCTTAGTATGCTTGTGTATAAGAGAAATACGTTAAAAAGCTTACTTTACAAACCCTAAATAAGAGCAGATTTTTGTGTTGACTTGTGAGCTTGTAACGACCACTCTATGTTAACACATGAGTAAAAATCTTTCCAAAATATCTTATCATAGCGTGTTAGTTAAATTTCTGGATGTGCCCAAAAGGATTCGGGTTCGTTTACATTTTTAAATGATTTTTACAAGATTAGTGCGCAAATCTGAGTTTTGAACTTTGAGCGTGATTATGAGCTTTTGTAGATAAGAACCTAACTTAAACTCGACAAGTTGGATCGAGACGAGAGGATAAAAATTTAGTGAGTTATGACTAAAACAATTTCAGCAAAACTTTTTGTCCTAGGGACAGCAGAACCTTTGTGCCTTCTAAACCCCATATAACCCTTTAAACTTTTATTCTCTTTACGATGCTTACATTTTTGGAAAGATAACTCAATAACCTTCGACCTAGACTTTTGAAACATATTATTTCAGTAGAAAACGAGAGAGATACGACCCCGTGAAGTTGAGAAAACCCTAATTCCAGCAAGCTAATTTAGTATATTTCTTATATTAAAAACTTGTAACTTTAATTGTAAAGTATATTTTGAACTTAGAAAACCTTATACACAATCATATCGGATTGAGGAAAATATTTAGAGTTAATTACATTTTTGGTCCTTGTGGTTTACCGGGTATAACGGTTTTGGTCCAATAGTTTAAAATGTAACGGATCCAGTCCGTTTTTGGTCGACCCGTAACAGTTTTGGTCCAAAAAGTTAGTTTGACTAACTTTGAATGTTAACTGTGAGGACATTTTTATCTTTTCATCTATATTATATTAGGAAGCTATTTACATCTACCACCACTCTTTGATATATCTTTCTTTATTTTCATATTTTTTTTCTTTTTAGCTTTCTTTTTTTCTTTTGATATCCTGTATAAACAAACCCAACAACACACATGAACACACTTTCATGAGACACTAGTATTCCTAGATCTCTGCCAAATTAAACAAATAGATCTCTTTAAGCTAATTTGTGAAAATCATTTCAACCCAAATCATTTGCTCAAACCCAGATCCTTTCAACTTGATTGCTCAAACCCACATATGTGAAAATCAACTTTATTGCTCCAACACATTACGAGTATGTATTCAACCAGACCATTTGTACCAAACCATCACCACAAACATGTTGCTCTCGCCGACGCATCACAACCCCACAAATAAAAAACACAAACATCAATACCAACTAGCTAACCGCACCTCCACCTCCGACAACCACCTCTACCAAACTGTTACCAAACCTAAAAAAAAGGCCACTATTAAGTCTCAACCTTCCATTCCCTTCACACCGGCCACCATAAGCCGGATCTTGTCAGATCTGACAAAAGCCAAATTCGTGGTTGTGTTGGTTTCGTGATGGTGTCAGATTTGTGGTAGGTGGGTGGTGGTGGTTTTGTGATGAAGTTTTTTTTGTGTGTTTAATTATGTATGTGTGTTTGATATGTTTTTATTTTTATACGAATTGTTGATTTTGTATATGGGTTACTGATGTTTCTGTTTTTTTTGTTTGTTTAATAAAGGGATGTGTAATAAAAAACAAAGTGATAATAATAATAGGTTAAAGAAAAAAATGCAATTAACTTCTATTATAAATAAATGGTGAAGAAATAAATGAAGAAAGGGCATATTAGTCACCTTATTAAAAATATGAGGGTATTTTAGTCATTTTAGGTTTTTTTTACCGAGTCAAACTAACAGTCAACGACAAATGGACCAAAAGTGTTACGGGTCGACCAAACACGGACTAGATCCGTTACATTTTAAACTATTGGACCAAAACCGTTATACCCGGTAAACCACAAGGACCAAAAATGTAATTAACTCAAATATTTATAAAGCTCATATGCATTTAGTGCACTCATACTATAAACCTAAAAGCGCCTCATTATTTAATTAGGTCGCGGTTAGCACTCGAGCTATTTTAGCACTTGCATTATTTTCCCAATTGTATCATTCACTTGAGGTGAGTTTCATAGCCCTACTTTTACATGATTTATACTTATTTTGCAACACTTGGGGTATAATACATTACTTGTTTTTACATATGGACACAAGTACACTTTTAAACTATTATGGATTAGCCTAAGTATCCCATTATCCTACTTTATGCCCACTGTCATGAACCGTTAATTACTGCTTGTAAGCACGAATGTTGTAAATAGATCTATTGTGATCGACATCCCCGTCTAGGTAAATTGCACTTACTTGATGCGGAGGTACCAGTTAAACAGACGTATGTCATTTGGGAAACTATGAGTATTTTGGGATAGATACATGTCGGGCAACAACTTGCATTGAATTGCAAACACTTAAACTCTCGTTAAGGCTTCGGTGTCATGAGCTTAGTGCGATCGTAATAACTTTTCTTTATATATCATTGTATGTGTTACAATGGTCATACACTTGAAATCTTATGGTCCACACTATTTTTACTGAACATTACTGATTACTAAAACCTATGAACTCACCAACATTATTGTTGACGTTTTAAGCATGTATTTCTTAGTTTCTTGATTTACATGGCTAGCATCTGGAGTCGCATTTATGAAGTATTTTCCTACATAATTCGGATCATTTTGATGTCTTTCAAACTACTTATTCTTTTGAACCATAACTTCTTATTGTATTTGGTTAAAAACTTTGTTTGCTTTAAATTTATCAAATGATTTACTTTTAAACGACTTATATAGAAGTCGTTCTTTATATCTTGTGCTTGTATGCTATGAACGTTACACCCCCGGTTACCTTTCAGCTGTGATATTTTAGGGGTGTGACAAAGTGGAACATAAGCATAACCATAAGAGCATGAATTCATAAACACAAACAGACAATGACACATGAAAGAATAAATGCTTGTAAAAAAGAAAGGCAATAAGAAAATATAATTCAATGACCTAAAAACAACGAAGAGAATTCATGGAAAAACAAAATAACAAGTAGTATCACTTATCGCCTAAAAAGGAATCTCTATAGAAGTTTAAACATATTCAATGTTACTTAATTATACTAATAGACTTTCTTACGTTTCAGATTAGGGGCGAGCATAACGGATCGTAAATCAGACCGAACCGAGAAACCGACCCGAGCTGGACCATACTAAACCTATTACAGTCCGGTCCTCGGTCCACACTTAACCTCATATTCGGTCCTCAGTCCAGTCCGGTCTTACCTACAACCGACCATTTTGCCTTCTCAAACTGGACCGAGCCGGAATGGACAGAACATATTCGGTATGGTCCTTGGTCTGTAGTTATAGGCTAAATCGGTCTCGGTTTGGTCTGTTTTTTTGGTTCGGTCTGGGTTGACCTAATGCCCACCCCTATTTTAGATCATGTTATTGTTGATATGGTTAAACTAGATTAAACGTCTAAAATAATTAACCGTGATCCAAATTGCGAGTAATCATTCATTCCAGGTATTGAATATACCATTACCCGCTTAATATGGTTCAATTTATAAGAGTAAGAAAAATTAATCGCCTCATGATAATTAGTTTAAACGAGTGGGAAGTTACCCGCGCGTTGTGGCCGGGCCATTTTTTCGCTACATGTATTTATGCATTAAGGCTAATAATAAGTTAGTTTACAATGTTTGATTACATTGCAAAGAACCAACATAACTTGAACCAATATTGTTTGTAATTTACATAAAGAGTTACTTATAGTTTTGTTGCGCCCACTGTTGTACCTTGAGAAGTCTGAACATTTGGTGATGCAACACCGGTACCTGCAACAATAGATATAATTAGATTATACTAATACTAATAAGCGACATCCATATATGAAGTCCTCATACTAAGTTACGTACCCACGCCTACTGCTGTTGTAATAATAGTTTCATCGCGCGTGCGTTTCTCTAGAATAAGGATCGATAACAGGGACATCAAAAGCAAAATGAACACCCCACCTCTGTATATATTATGTGATATGTGTTAACGTCACCATACATGGGCTCATACAAGCTAATAATCGAACAAAGGGGGTGCATCCTCCATGGCTGCAACTCTAGTAAGTTGTCCCGCCAATATGCTGACCATCTCACCTTTGTCGAGGCCTTTTGTGGTCATCACAGCTGCTTATAGTTGATATTCAGCCCACGTGCTTGATGCGGCCTATTGGCCCGTTTAGTAACAAAAAGCCATACCCTTGAATGTTGGATTGACCTACTGGACCAGACAACCAGGAGAAAGACAGCCCACTAAAGGGCCAAACACTATTTCGACAGCATCTGGCATGCGTTTTAGTATATAGTTGTAATCCCAGGAAATTCGAACATTTGGTGATCCAACATCAGTACCTGCAACAACAGATATAATCAGTTTTTACTAATACCGATTTGCTGCTTAATTATAAGAAAATAACGTAACTTATTAAGATTAAAGATTAGAATGGATGACAATTACCCATTCATGCACATACTTTGTAATTTTTTTCAACTTTATGCTTTCTGTATTCTAGTTCAAACAATCTATTTGTGTACGGATTAGTCAATGTGGATTAAATTATAATTGTACCAGATGAATGAGTAATGTAAAATGTGACACCCGTGATTTGGACAGGTTAGCTTTACCTTTAGATATGGCTATGTGTTCATTTTATGGGATTAAGTGGTATGCTATGTGATTATTATGTGTGTTAAGTGGTTTTAGTATGTGCTTAAGATCATTTTGAGTTGTATAGGCATCTCATTTTGATTACATTGTGGGAAGTGATTGATATTCCATTTGTTCACATGCGGTAATAATGAAAATGATTGGCGTACTATATGTAATGCTATGCCAAATATTTGGATTATTATGGATTAAGCGTTTGTGGAAAATGTATCATATTATAAGAGAATTAAGTGAGTGAAATATGGATGTTTGTGGTAAACTTTCTAAAAATAGAAAGTTAAATTTTGAAAAGAAAGTTATTTTTAGAAAATGCAGTAAGTAGCGTTTATGTAAAAAGGTTTACTTAAATTAGCTTAGGTTTTTATAAAAACTTAAGGTAATGTAAGTAATAATGTAATTAATAAATTTAATAAAATAAAAATAAAATAAATGTATGTATATTTATGTAGGGGTCGGCCAAAAAGAAAAGAAAGAAGGAAAAAAGAAAATAAAGGGTATTATCCTAAAACAAATCTAAGTTGATTAGGATTAGGAGTCTTAGGATAACCCCTAGGTCAAGAAAACACTTATTTCTTCCCCCTCAATCCTTATATAGCCAAAATTATCCCTCCCCCTAAACCCTGTGGTGTTTAGATATTAAGATGGTGATTCCCAAGAACCCCCAAGATTATTGTTTAGGATGCCTAGCATCCAAGGTAAGTATGTTTATCCTAACTAGATTTTATTATTCATGTAACCCTAATTATGATGGATTATTAAGGTTTAACACTTTTGTAATTAATGAGGATATGATCAAAGCCCCCCTAGTGTGTTTGCGGTTTTAATTAGGACATAATGGTGCAAACGGTTAGTGATAAAACACGTTAGATCATGATATAGGTGATTGCAGATTTTTAAGTCGTAGTGTTCAACGAGTATTATCTTGATGATATTAAAAAATGAGTATTGATAAAGGTTTCGTTAAGCTAGAATAAGCTCATAGAGTCTAAGCTTTCAAAAAGGTCCAGCCCATGCGAAAGTTTTGAGTCAAGAAAAAAGTTAGTCAAATAATTTTTGCAAGAAAAGTTGTTAAAACAGTAAATATGGGTCAGATTTGGGTATGATTTTGGGGAGTAAAACCCCTACTTAAAATTTGAATTAAGCTTAGCCAAAACACAGAGGTCAAGTTCTAAATGTCTATTAACCACACACCAAAATTTAACCTCTGATTAGTTGTCTAAGTAGGATAATTAGGGCCATATATTTTAGTGTGCAATCATATCTGAATTGGGACAGCTTTGAAGTTGGATTTTATTTGGAGTTGTGGCACATGTAGTGAGCACTTTGGAATCATAAGGTAGTTAATAAACTCATAAATGAACTTAGGTGATTTTTGGTATAATTTATGGAGGTCAGCAAGTAAGGTTTTTAAGTACGTAAAGATACACTAAAATTCTGCAATTCTAAATAAATTGTAAGTAACTAGTGAAAGGTGTTAATAAAGTGGTTAAGGTTGGGCATGGTGTCGGGATGAGCCATGATGGTTAATCAAACCCTTAGACATCCATCATATATGTGTTACATGGACTAAAGCTTTTAGCTTGATCGCGTGTAACCATGTTTATTTATTTGTATAGTTGCATGATAGGAATTGGAAGCTGCGTTTTGAGCATTCAGGTGAGTTACATAGTCCCACTTTTTACTGCGTTTTAAACTTGGGATGGAAATGATGCAAAGTGTTTTGAAATGATTTAGATTGTTGTGATTATATGTTTACTTTGTGCATGGACTTTTACTTGGCTATTATATGTTATGTGCTACGTGTTGGTTTGTATTATGGGAGCGGATGAGTATGCCTACTCAATGTGGATTTGGTTGGACGCTTGTATGTCCCGAGAATAAACATGTTAAGTATGAGTGATTGGCCTGTATGTACTTCGTGTTAGCATGTCAGGAAATCACAGATTTAGGAGCTGATGGGTACGTCTGCCCAGTGTGTTGAATGATTGATTGGATTGTATGCATGTTAGCTTGTATAGTAGTTAGTAACTGTCTTGCTATGCATGTTTTATAATCACAGTAATTCGGAAATTTGTTTTGGAAATAGATTTGATTATGAGTGTTTGAAAACCTATGTTTCTCACTAATCATTGTGTTGACGTATAAGCATCATTTTCAGGTGTTCAACAGGATGAGGTTAAAGTTAGGAAAAGTGGTTAGATGGACTGTAGGCAGCTGACGAAGTTTAGTTATCTAGATTTTGTTTATTTGTTTGGTGGATGAATGTTAATTGTTTCGCATTGTTAGGATTTATAAATGTTTGCATGTCATGACATTGGCATGAACTGCCTTCGTTTTAATGTCAGACTCCTTTTGGATTTTTTTGATTGTGTTTGGGTATTTTCATGACACTACGTGTCTATACCTTGTATTTTATGCACGTTTAGTTTCTCTATATAGACGCCAATGTGTTGTGATGATTCTCTCTCTCGTCGCGCCTCTCGTTTCCGCCTTGGCGGGGTGTGACAGATTGGTGTCAGAGCCAATGGTTATAGAGAAGTAGGTGGTTAAGCCTAGACTATAACCTAGGGGTCCTTCATGTAGATGCATTTAGAGCTTAAGTTTTTAATGTTATAACTGCTATGCTTCCCCTCTATTTTTTCATAACTTATATATCTCGTATTTTGCTAAGTTGTCATTTTAGTTATTTTTCCTTCCATTATCTGATACGATATGTATTACTTTTTGAGTATTTTAGCTATGTTTTTCCTCCACCCGTAAGAAGTCTAGCTGGGAACCGTTTTCCTAACTGGACTTAAGTGTATAAGGAGCCTCTTGTGGAACCAAAGGAGATAAAGTAGTTGATCGCTTGTTGGATAGTCATAGTAGGGCTGGACCCGCGGAGTTGGGTGACTCTTGCGAAGGTAAAGTTAAACCCATGCGAGGCCCAGCATAGGTTTATTCCGTCTTTTACCTCGTCATGTTGTTATTGATTAATTCTTTCGAATATCTAGTATTTTGGAGGCGCTGTGAGACTTTCGTTCCTTTATGTCATTTTTGACTTTATCTTTATATAAGTAAGTAGTTATTTGTTGGAGCATCCTGTATGTGTTATGTGGTAGTGATTTAAGATGTGCAATGTGGTATATGTGCTTATATGTGAGTGATCATTGAGATGTGTAGTCTTGGAAGTAAGTACACGTGTGAAAGGAGGCAATTATAATTATGGCGGCCGACATAATTATAAAGGCATCACACACGTGGACTTGTGACCATGATTGCATTGATTGATGTTTGTTTGTTACTTGGTAGTGTGAGGTGTGGTAATGTTTGCAATCCTGATAAGGATGGTTATATGGTTAGGGAATTATTCTCTTAACCTAATGTGCGGATGTGTTATGGATAGTTGTGTAGATAGTAAGTTTTCCTTCTATCTAACGTTTGCGGATACATATTAGTACTACTATTACTATTATTGAGGTTGTTCGTTTGCTCGATTATTCGTTCGGATTCCTAACTCTAAGTGTAGAATCCCTTCATCGTACTTTGTTGTAAGGAGGTCCTATCTTCCTATTCGACGTCTTGATGTATATTGGTTGTTCGGATCTGCTGCTTTTGGTTATTAGTACATTTCACTGGTTTTCCCGTAAGTTGACTTCTCGTAGGAATATCAGAATTTTTCCTTTTAAGCACTATTTGTTCGTGACAATTTAGTACGGATATTTACTCCCTTGGTTGTATATCTCTTGGTTTTCGTAACCCGTTGGCGACGTGTTAGTATCGATGCTTTTAGGTTTGCTCTGTTGATCGTTATTTCGGATAAGACCTTGCGTTTTCTTTTGGATCCGTAACGCCTTGCATAAGTTTCTCTTGTACGAGTTCGTTTGATTTTATTCTGAGTATATGGTTTTTGGTATTTTCTTTCATTTTCAAACAACAGAATGGTGTTAGAGTCTGTACGGTGTTTTAAAATCCCTTTTGGTATTGCGGTGTCCTTTGTTTGAGTAACATATAGTATAATTGATGTCGAATTATAAAAAAACCCTTTTGAAGAATATCTTGGTGATGTTTGGCGAAAACTGTGTTTAAAATGATTATTGTGAATAAAATGTGTTTAAAATGATCGTTGTGAATAGAACATGTTTAAGTGGCCTATACAATTAAGTTATGAAAATTGTCGTGTGGTTACTAAATTCTAAATTTTATTATGAAAAGTAGGTTTAAAATGATTCATGGTAGTAAGATGCGATACACCATTAGATAACTATCTCTAGATTTTTATGACAACCATGATTAAAATGAATTTTACAAAGATTAGACTTCAGACATGTTTTTTAAAATGATTTTTATATTTAAAACGACTTTCTTTATTTTAAATTAATTTTTTTATAAAAACATTATTTATTGGTTCTTTCGAGTAAAGTCGATTATTGGTATAAGCATTTTGTCTTTCGTATTTATAAGTTCTGGTGCGTAATGATTTTCGTTATGTGTTTCTTTTGTCGTGGTACGCCTGTTGATTTTTTTCATTTGCGTTTTCAGTCGGTACATATATGTATCTTTTCTTTCAAATGATTCTTATGTCATTTGATCCACGTCTATTTGCATATGTGGAATCCCCCATATGTATTCTAGCCGTGATTCGATATTCGTTCGTTATCCTATTCGATAGTTCGTAATCCTTAGAATTTGTTGACACCGTCGGATTGTGGAAGCTTTGGTGTGATTGTAGGAATGGGCTCATTGTCCAAAAATAAGGTCATGATAGTATGTCATGAAAAGGTGGTTAGGATATCGTTGGATGGTGATTAGATACTTCGGATTCAAGGTGAACGTACTCAAGGAGTCGCGAAAACCTTATTGAACACGAAGGTAGATGAACCGAAAGTGAGTGATACTTCAGTCGTACGAGATTTTGTTGATATGTTCCGAAAGACTTGTCGATGACCACCGCAACCGACAGGTTGAGTTTCGCATAGATTTAATTCCTAGAGCGACGCTAGTTGTGAAGTCTCCATATCCTCTAGCGCCCTCGAAAATGCTAGAATTGTCTGGGCTGCTTCAAGAGTTGCAAGACAAGGGTTTCATACGACCGAGTCATTCTCCGTGGAGAGCACCAGTGTTGTTTGTTAAGAAGAAGGATGGCTCTTTTCGTATGTGTATCGATTATAGGGAATTGAACAAGTTAACTTTTAAGAATCGATATCCTCTCTCTAGAATTGATGACTTATTCGATCACCTATAAGGTTCATGTTATTTCTCTAAGATAGATCTTCGATCGGGATATTACCAGCTCTGAGTACATGAGGACGATATTCTAAAAACCACGTTTCGAACAAGGTATGGACATTTTGAGTTTACCTTTATGCCCTTCGGATTAACCAATGCACCGGCGGTCTTTATGGATTTGATGAACCGAGTCTGTAAACCGTATTTAGATAAGTTTGTTATTATATTCATCAATGACATCTTGATCTACTCAAAGACTAAGGAAGATCATGAAGTGCATTTGAGGTTAGTTTTAGAATTATTGAGGAAGGAGAAGTTGTATGCTAAATTCTCCAAGTGTGAGTTCTGGTTACAAGAAGTGCATTTCCTTGGTCACGTGGTTAATCAGAGTGGTATTCACGTGGACCCAAGTAAGATAGAAGCAGTAAAGAATTGGAAAGCTCCTACGACATCGTCTGAGATTCGATCGTTTTTGGGGTTGGCAGGTTACTACCGTCGTTTCATCACAAATTTCTCTAAGATTGCTAAACCTCTTACCTCGTTGACTCAGAAGAACCAAAAGTATATGTGGGGTGTGGAATAAGAAGAGGCTTTCCAGACTTTGAAAAATAATTTGTGTGATGTGCCGATATTGTCACTTCCTGATGGAGTTGAAGATTTTATAGTTTATTGTGATGCTTCAAATCAGGGATTAGGTTGTGTGCTTATGCAAAGAAATAAGGTAATTGCTTATGCGTCAAGGCAGTTAAAAATCCACGAGAAGAATTATACAACACACGATCTAGAGTTAGGAGCAGTGGTGTTTGCTCTAAAAACTTGGAGACATTATTTGTATGGTACGAAAAGTGTCATTTACACGGATCATAAAAGTCTCCAACACATATTTGATTAGAAGGAGTTGAATATGCGCCAAAGGAGGTAGATCGAATTATTTAGTGATTATGAATGTGAAATTCGCTATCATCCGGGTAAAGCGAATGTGGTGGCTGATGCATTGAGTAGGAAGGAACGGGTGAAACCTAAACGTGTACGGGCAATGGCTATGACTATTCAATCTGGAGTAAAAGGAATGATACTGGCAGCTCAGGGTGAGGCGTTCAATCAGGAGAACGTACTTGCTGAAAGGTTACATGGTTTAGATCAGCAGATGGAAAGGAAAGGAGACGGAAGTTTGTACTTTATGGATCGAATATGGGTTCCGTTAGTAGGAGGTGTGAGAACAGTAATTATGGATGAGGCTCATAAGTCCAGGTATTCCGTACATCCTGGAGCGGATAAGATGTACTATGACCTTCGAGATATGTACTGGTGGCCGGGAATGAAGAGGGATATTGCTACCTATGTTAGCGAATGTTTAACTTGTGCAAAGGTGAAGGCTGAGCATCAAAGGCCTTCGGGCTTATTACAACAACCAGAGATACCTGAATGGAAGTGGGAAAACATCACCATGGACTTCATCACAAAGTTACCTAGAACAAGGAGTGGGCACGATGCGATATGGGTTGTAGTTGATAGATTGACCAAATCAGCACATTTTCTGGCAATACGTGAAGATTATAGTACGGAGAAATTGGCGAGGTTGTACACCGATGAAATTGTCGCGCGTCATGGAGTGCCTGTGTCGATTATTTTGGATCGTGATGCACGGTTTACATCACGTCTCTGGCAAACATTTCAGAAAGCCTTAGGAACATGATTGGATATGAGCACGGCTTATCACCCTCAGACAGATGGACAGAGTGAGCGTATAATTCAGACATTGGAGGATATGTTAAGGGCGTGTGTGATAGACTTTGGTGGCAGTTGGGATGTCCACCTACCGTTAGCTGAGTTCTCTTATAACAACAATTATCACACTAGCATTCGGTGTGCTCTGTTCGAAGCACTATATGGAAGAAAATGTAGGTCACCCGTGTTATGGGCTGAAATTAGAGAAGGTAGTTTGATTGGACCTGAATTGGTGTAGGAAACGACTGATAAAGTAGTGGTCAAAAGAGTTATGCAAACAGTGGACGTAAGATGACAGAGTACGAGGTTAGAGAGAATGTGTTGTTAAAAGTGTCACCGTGGAAAGGTGTGATGCGTTTTGGGAAAAAGGGTAAGTTAGCACCGAGATATGTTGGACCATTCGAGATCCTTGAGAGGATCGGCCCTGTAGCTTATCGGTTAAGATTGCCTGAGGAATTGATTGGTGTACATGACACATTCCATGTGTCAAATTTGAAGAAGTGTTTGGGGAATGCTAATTTGCATGTGCCGTTGAATGAAATCAAAATCGACAAGACTTTACGTTTTGTTGAGGAACCGGTAGAAATTATGGATCGTGAGGTTAAGAGTTTGAAACGTAGCAGAATACCACTTGTGAAAGTTCGTTGGAATTCAAAGCGTGGTCCCGAGTTCACTTGGGAACGCGAAGACTATATGAAGTCTAAGTATCCTCAGTTATTTGTTGATCGTGCTGTTGAACCAACTAGTTAAATCTCGGGACGAGATTTCCATAAGGAGGGGATACTGTGACAACCGTGATTTAATCAGGTTAGT
This sequence comes from Tanacetum coccineum, assembly GCA_026074375.1. NCBI lineage: Eukaryota > Viridiplantae > Streptophyta > Magnoliopsida > Asterales > Asteraceae > Tanacetum > Tanacetum coccineum. The sequence goes on from BQNB010002544.1 coordinate 101,749, forward strand.
GATACCTTTAGAAATGGCAAAGAGTTCATTTTATGTGTTTAAGTGTTGTGCTATGTGATTTTATGTGTGCTAAGTGAGTTAAGTATGTGCATGATATCATTTTGAGGTGTTTGGGCATCCCATTTTGAGTATGGTTGTGTTGGGTAATGAGTATTCCATTTGTTCACGTTTAGTGATAATGGAAAGGAATGGCGTATTGCATGTAATGCTACGTCAATAGTTGGATGATTAAGTGTTAAGCGTTTATGGGAAATGTGGCATTTTAGAAATGAAATAGGTGAGTGAAATATAGAAGTTTGTAGCAAACTTTCTAAAAATAGAAAGTGGTTTGGTGAAATGAAAGTTATATTTAGAAAGTTTAGTAAGTAGCGTTTAAGTAAAAAGGTTTAATCAAACTAGCTTAGGTTTTTATAAAAACTTAAGGTAATGAAGTAAATTAGTTAATTAATAATTTAAAATAATAATAATAATAATATATGTATCTGTCACACCCAGCCTAGGCAGAAACACGAGGCGTAACATCATGGATATCATCACAACACAATGGTGTCAACAATAAAGAGAACTAAATGAAATAGATAACAAATGAGACATAAGGTGTCATGACAATATCTAACACAAGATAAAGGAGTCTTGCATTACGATAACAAAGTCATATCGCAAGAAAACATAATCCAAAAGTCTAAGCATCCAACATACAATCAAATAGCAAACAATTCAAATGCCAAAAACATGAAAACTCTAGGAGATAAACTCTGCATGCAATGCCTACGGTCACACTAGCCACTCCTCCTAACTTCCTTATCCTTAAGAAGATTACCTGAAAATAATGATTAGGGTTAGTTTAGGGTAATGATATTGCATTTTTTTGTTTCATGTTTGGGGTTTGGTGTCAGATCTTGATTTTAGGGGAAGCAAAAATTTAGCGGCTGTTTCAACGACGTGAATATCTCTATGATGATAATAGGTTATTAAGCGTTTCTGGACTCAAAACAGTAGCGCATTGAATGTACTTTTCAAAAAGTCTGTCCTCGATCGATTTTGAGTTTTTGAAGTTAGTCAAATGGTCATTGCAAGAAAAATTGTCAAAACAGTAAATACGGGTCAGAATTAGGTCAGGAATTAGAGAGGTTAAAACCCAATTAAAATTCTTAAATTAAGGTAGCTAAAAACTGAAGTTAAGTTCTATACGTCTATACACTTCCTGAGAAAATTAGGCTTCTAATTAGTTGCATAAGTATGGTAATGTGGGCCATTAAATTTAGTGTTGCAATCAGATCTGGATTTGTGACTGTTTTGAAGTTTGATTTTATTTGGGGGATAGTTCACATGTCATGGATATTTAGGAATCACAAGGTATTTAGTAAATCATAATGAGCTTAGATGATTTTTTGGTTTAATTTATAAATGTCACAAGTAGGGTTTTAAGTATGGTTTAAGACACACTAAAATCTGTCATTTTAGATAAAATTGTAGTTAACAGTATAATGTGTTACAGAAGATGGTTTTTAAAAAAAAAGGCTTGGGCATGGTGTCGGGGCGACTACATGATGGTTAATCAAACCTTAGACATTCATCAATAGATTGTTACATGGGCTTAAGCATTTGGCTTAGTCGCGTGTAACATGTTTATATTCTATGTGTAGCTTTGTGTAGGATATTTGGATGCTGCTTGAGCATCAGTTGAGTCTCATAGGTCCCTCTTTTTCACATCACTTTAAAATTGGATGGACAATGATGCAAATGGATTTGAAATGTTCTAATTATGTGATTATGCATGGACTATATGTGACTATTGTATGTTGTGTGCTACATGTTTTGTGATGTGATATTGAGAATTGTGAACTAAGTCAGGGGGGTCACCTGTGGGTATCCATGGCCTGTTTAGTGGATGGTATTATGGCCTAGCGGACAGGATGGTTACTTTAAGAGTATCCATGGTCGGGGCTAAGGGGGTAACCACAGGGACCTTGGTGCAATATGAGACGTCTTGTAGTCGTTTGTCGGTAATTGATTGGATTTACATGTTAGCCTGTATGATAGTTCATTTATTGTCCTGCAATGTTTTCTTTATTATCACAGTAATTTATAGTTGGATTTGGTTATCGTGTCTTAAACCTATGACTCTCACCAACATTATGTTGACGTTTTAAGCATCATTTTCAGCCAATCTTTTTGAGGATAAGGAAGTTAGGAGGAGTGGCTAGTGAGACCGTAGGCATTACATGCAGTGTCTATCTCCTAGAGTTTTTATTTTTTTGGCATTTGAATTGTTTGCTATTTGATTGTTTATTGGATGTTTAAACATTTGGATTATGTTTCCTTGTAGTATGACTTTGCTATCGTAATGCAAGACTCCTTTATCTTGTGTTAGATATTGTCTTGACACATTATGTCTCATTTGTTTATGTATTTCATTTAGTTCTCTCTATTGTTTGACACCATTGTGTTGTGATGATATCCATGATGTTACGCCTCGTGTTTTCGCCTAGGCGGGGTGTGAAAAAATGCGTCAATGGTTATCTGGAAACCACATCCAAGACGGGAATTGTCAGTCTTGATAGATCTATCCACAACACTCACGTTTACCCAGCAAGTAATTAGTGGCTCATGATAGAAAAGGGGTCTTAGCGGCAGAAAGGTACTTAGGCAATAATACAATCAGGAAATAGCATACAGTTTTGAAATGTACTTGTGTCTAAGAAATCAAGCATGTAATCTCCCCCGTAATTAATAAAACATGTAATAGGAAAAAGGGGCTATGAACTCACCTTTAAGCGATTCGTCAAAATTAATAAGATAGGAGCTGAAGTAATTGGACACCCTAAGTGCAACATAAAGTAAAAGACGCGACTTAGAAGAATAACCAACCAATACTCACATAATGGAAATGAAATAGAAAGGAGAATTTGGATAAAACATTTTTATTTGACGAAACAGGTATGGCATTGCGTCCTAACTTTTATGGGTAAAAATCACTCAAATTCCAAGCCCAAATCTGAACTAATATCGTCCCCAAGACGTGTCTCTAGTTTAAGTTTTAACCAAAATTTCCTACAAGTGTTCACCTTAGTTTTACGCCTATCTAAATCTTTTATTTTCAAAATTCGAAAATTTTACCCCTCTTTGAAAGTGTGTCATTTAAAATCCGTAATAGATATAAACATGCGGTTTTCGCGTACAGGTTGCATAATGAGTCTATTTTCCAGAAATGTGGCCCCCGTTGTCCCAAAGGTTCCAGAAGCCAAGTGAAATTACTAATTTACCCTTCAATACAAATGTAGGTCATTTTCTGAAATTTACGCGTTTACCATTTTTAACATATCTCGTAGTCCGTACATCCGATGAGGATGAAATATGGGGCAAAGTTTAAGTTGACTCGATACCTAAAAGCTACAGTTTTACTAATTTCGGTGTTAGTATATAAAAGTTTGGACTTATTAAGGTTTCAAATTCAGATTGCACAAATTGACCCGTTTTAGTAAAATGCACATATCTCAATCATCCAGATTAATTAATGCTCCATCCAAACGGATATACGTAGATAAGACACATATCTAGTTAAATGTTGATTTTCCCAAAACTTCCCAAGTCAAAAGTTTTCCTATATACTAAATTCTATCCAACATTTCAAAACAGTCCCAATCAAAGAGTGACACATTTAGTAGCTTACAGAAACGAACACATTTTGAAAACTACGAGAGATTTTTAAGTGAAAAAAAATTAGAGATGACTCTATTAAGAGTCCTCTACTGAGAGCATAATTATTTTACAAAAATTTTGCACAAAAACCTGGACTTATGCCCCATTTTCTATGACTAGGTCTGATTCGACACGTTTTGATAAAACGGCTATATCTTACTCATCCGGAGGAGATAAAATTTCATCCAATTAGCCACATGCACTTAAGACCTATGCCTATCAAAATATCAAAACTCCCAGGTTTGGTATGACCAAAATATATTCGTAAATACAGCCACAACCTGTTGGTCTAATTCCATACCTAAAAACTTATTCAAAATCCACCCAAACCTCAAACTAAATCCACAAAACTCTAAACAATGCCATACATGCTTCATTAATTAATTAAAAACACCATATACACAAAATTTCCAAAAATTAAAATAATCCTGCATGGACCAAATCAAAAAGAAAAATCAAAGATTAAAGTATTTAACTTACTTGAGAAGATGATTGAAACAACAAATCAAACACAACAAGCCTTTAGACCTAGGGGCTGAGATTCGACCCTAATAAACCCCCAAAAACCTTCAACACAAATCTTCTATTTACCCAAAGGAAGGATACCCACTTGATTCAATAAAACTCTAACCAAACACTTTCAAGAAAAGCCCTAAAACACCTTCAAAACTTCTTCAAAATCAACCAAACTTTGCAAGAGTCATTGGAAACATGTTGTGAGTGATAAAATGAGTAATAAAAAGTTGTAGGTATGGTGGTGGTGGTGGTGGTAAAAATCCGGCAGCCCACAAGGATGGTGGAGGAGTTGGATGGTTGTTTTTTTCTTATGAGACTTGCATGTAATAGTGGAAATGATTATGTTTTTAGAGAGAAGTGAAAATTTAAATGTAAAGTGTGTGTGTGATATGTAGCCGGAAATAGGTGGGGGGTTATAAGGGTGTGTTTGGTACAGAGAATTCACACCAAAGAAATGGAAATGGAATGATTTCTCACGTTTGGTAAGGCTGAGAAAAAAAAGCGGAGAAAATACAATTCTTGGGGTGTTTACCTCTTTGTATTTTGAACTCTTTGTTTTCCTTACCTTTTGGTGTGGAAATTGGAATTCTCTATCATAAAAGAAAGGGTATAAAAGAAACTCACCATGTGCATGTCACATGATGCACAAAAACTCAAACATTTGCAACCCTAATTGCTCTAAAGATTGGGGGTGGTTGCTCCTCCTTCACCTCCACAGGTATCTAAAGTTTGTTAAAGATTCAAGGACTTGTTTCTGAACATTGAGGCCCACGATTAGTAAAAAAGGATGTTTGTTAATTACCTAGTACTATACTAGGATATGTTCTTGCAGTTTTGAGTTCTTGATCTGCTAATTTATTATTCGTGTATTGGGTTTCTTTCAAAAATCAAGAAAACAAAAATTGATACTAATTTGCAGATCTGCTAATTCTTTAGAATAATAATAATAATATTTCTTAATTAAAAAAAAGAAATATAGTCTTGATGGGTTTTAATTTGTACTAACTAATTTACAGATCTGCTAATTTGTTATATAAATTGTTTTTTAGTTTTTTTCACATCAAACAAAATATTATTTATAAAATTAACAATATTTTTTTTATTTCTCAGGTCAAGTCTTTGTTGTTACCAAACAGAATAATCAAATAAAATTCTCTACTGATTTCTATTCTCTGAAATTTTATTCTTTGCTTCATTTCAAATCTCTGAAATTCTCCCTACCAAACGTGCCCTAAGGGTATAATATATATATTTTTTGATTTTTATCTTGTAGTAATTTATTTAAGGTAAATGTTTTGGTTAAGAAATAAAAGTGAGGTTTAAGATAAAATAAAATAAAGCTTTAGCATGGTTTGGCGAAACGCAATATAAAACTAAAATGACCAAAGTAAGGATTATAAAATTTAGAGGTGAACAATGGAAATATCGAACTACTATATGCACGTAGACGAAAGAAATTTTCAAGCACGACTCAAACTTAACAAAAACACGGAATTTGCCGAATCAGGTGGAAGTAAAAGTAAAAGTTTTTACTTAATGGTAAAAATAGAAATAAAATATAATAAATTTATTTACCTAAAATTATGAAATCTCACATGGTTCTTGCTGAATATTAGGCACATCTTGTTGAATTTGAATATCCAACAAGGAATTGATCTTTGCTTCTGCATTTTCTGGAATAGTACTAATAAGAGATGCATTAGGAGACTTAATAAATTGATTACCAAAGTTTGAAGAGACAGAATGACTGGAGGTGGATTAAAGCAGACTGGGCCTCTCTTTTTGTGGTGTTGAGACAAGGACCACTACTTGTTCATCCCTAACATTCTCATCTCCTTTTATCTCTTTATTAGTCTCGTGTTCCTCATCGGCCTTTTGTTCTACAATCTTTTCAGTTTTTCCCATTATCGTATCTTTTTTATTAGTGTCTGTCCTCTCATCACAAGTCTTTTCAATATCAATACTCTTATCATCTTCTTCTTCATCATCATTATCATCATCAGACTCATCTTCCTCATCATTATCAGACTCATCTTCATCAGTGAATTTCCATGGTATATCTTCGTGCTTCTCACCTTTGTAAGCAAGTAGATATTCCTCTTCATTAGTGGAGCCCCAATCATAAAGCTCATTTCTTGGTTTACTTTTGTCTTCTGACTCATCTTGAACCTTTGGTGAAGTATCAGCTCCTTCATCTGAGTTTGCAGATTTTCTTGTTAGCTCATTTGAAACCTCTGGTCTCAGACCAGCTCCTTCACTTGAGACACCAGTTTGATGTTGAAATCTGCTTTCACGTCTGCTTGCCTTGAGTGCCTTCTGAGTTTCAATTTCAAACTGTGCTGCATCAGATAGCAGTTCAATACCTTTTAGCTTTCCAGATGACTCTTGTGCTTGCTTCACAAGGACACTTAGAGGTTCTTGAATGACAACAACTCTGGGTGTCCTTTTCTTTCTGCCAGTTTTCCTATGTTCTAGTTCTTCTTCTTTGATGGTTTCTTCTTTGGCTTAGTTGGCTTCTCAGGTGTAACAGTTTTCTTACTCTCCTATGCTTCTCTACCTTTGCTCTTCTTTGGAGGGATTAAGCCAGTGGAATATTTGAAGTACATCTGGTAAGCTTTAGAGTTCTTAATTTTATTAGTGATCCATGTATTTGGAATAGGTTTTCCATATACTTGGTAAAGGTCTCCTTTGTTGATGAACTTTAATCTTTCTAGCAATCCATTAATGTGTCATTGTGTAGGTGTTATTTATGTATCAAGTTTTACTATTTATTTTATGCTGACTATACCTAAAAATAACACTTTAACGGGTAGTGTACCCGGTCAGATAGAGTTTCGTGGTAAGTAGGGTGTCGATTACTAAGAGCGAGAGCGGTAATTCCTAATTCTATTAGTATTTTAGTTATCTAAGTTAAACCTAAAACTAATGAAAAAAAGGGTTTTCAGCCTGAGAGATTGGCACGAGGTTTAGTTATCTAACCTAAGGTTTTGATGACAAGTAAAGCAATAAACACACACAAGAAGACAAACAAATGATAGATAAGCGATCAAGAACTAATGTAAGGAAAACGTAACAACCATGAATAATATGATAAAATGCAGGTTTGTTTATTTAGTGCAATGATTGTCTTATCTCGAAGGGGCATATAATTCCTAGACATAGGTGGTACTTCTTCCTAAGACCTAGACACGCTAATCCTGTCACAATTAGACGCATCCGCATAAAGCAAGCATTTGATTATAATCTATCTTAGGAGATTAATAATGGTGCTCTTACTAAACCTTAGCTCATGGAGACTTTACCCACTTACTGCTTAACAGTTCTTTATATACTATTAGTCCACTTTCCGAGTCCTTACCAATTGATTAGAACATACTCGTTGGTACCAAGGTCACCTTATGGCTCAACTAAGCTCACAATCAAAGGGCAAAGATAGGTCAATATTTGTGATCCTATGATTCTAGATATATAAATTGCAATATGGAGAGCTATCCCAGACTCTTAGCCTACGCCCAAACAACACCGAAGTTGCAGCGCATTAAATATGTAGGACTAGACCCAGTTGAATGATAGGTTGCATACTTAAGCACGTAAACGAATATAAATTGATAAACATAAACAACAATCAACGATAAATTAAGCAATCAAGATAAACAAACCAAACATTAGATCTTCATAAACATGGCTGATACCTAAAGGTATCAGCCGATAGTCATTGTAAAAATACACACGGTTTGATATATGAACGATTAAAATAAAGAAACCTTAATCGAACGCGTATTCGGTTGCGCGAAGATTACAAGAGTTTTCCTATGATCTTGAGGCTCTTTTCTGACCTTCTAGGCTCCTTTATTCGTCTCTTGGTCGACTTGGTGGTTTGGGGATTCACTTGCATACCTAAAACTGAGTTTAGGGTCGTCTATTTATAGAGTTTGGTAGTCTATTCGATACGCCGTATCAAGCGATCTGGGACACGGCGTATTGTGGTTTCTTGGAGTAAGGACCACGCTTTATATCTTTAAGAAGCTTCGTGTATATTAAATATTGAATATGGCGTATTGATGTTCCTGGATACGACGTATTGAACAAGTTTCATTTGTGGTCTTTGGTGAGTGCAGGCACGGATATGCCGCATCTTCCTTGATGGATATGGCGTATTGGTCTTTAGAATAGTAATCTTCAAAATATCTTCATTTAAGCTCCAAAATGCGCGCCTTTTGCTAACTTTCACCAAGTACTCCATAATTACTCCAATTCTAAAATATAAACAATTAAGTAAAACTTCTTTGCAATAATGGTACAAAATGGGTTAATTACATGGGATAAATGATGCTATAAAATAGACGTTATTTGATGTCATCATCCATCATCGGCAATAGTGTGATACGGTGAACCTTCTCTCTTGAAGATTGACTTGTGTTGAGACATGAAGTGATGAATGATGGCTTTGGTGAACCTTAGATAGGGCATGATCTCACGTCTTCTGACCTTTGTTTGTCTATTGTCAATTTGGTATTGAAGATCTTCCCACATCATAGCAGCATAGTCCACCTTCGCCTCGTGGTACATACTCCACAGAATTTCAATTCGAGACGGACGAAGTCTATCATTGCTCAGTGTCTTTCTTGACAGGCATCTGTTGATGATAGTTGCAAAGGTTATCTAAGGTTGATGCATGTGATCAATATACATTTCAGAACTTTTTGCCAGTTTACCCTTGTAGCCAAGTTCCCAAAGAAATTCCCTAAGAGTATCAGAAGATGGAGGTTTGATGAACTCTTGATTTTCAACTTTTAGGGAAATATCGAGAATCTTTATGAAAATGTCAACATCAATCTAACATGTTTTATGATCAATGTCAAACTGGTAAGAAGAGGATTTCTTGACTTTCTCGATCGTGAGCCAGAATTGTTGCATGTAAATTTCTGGAACATTAGCGGAAATGAGAAACGCGTTGTAGAAGGGAGTGTTCTTGAGAATGTCTAGGGTGACTTGAAAAGTTTCCTCTCGTTGAGTCATGGAAGGATCTATTCTGAGATTGTTGTGTCTAATTTTGACTCTGTCGTTAGAAGGAACCAATTTTTCATCACGGGCAACTTGTTTGGCTTTATCTTGCTTCATGATTCTGCTTAAGAGTTATCCAATATAGTTTATATACATGACAAATATATATGTTACTGATTAGATAAACTATTCTTGTTGTTATGATTAGTTTTAAGTGACTTTGTGTTTTCTGTTTCAAGTGATTAAGTCTAGTTTGTTATCCAATATGAATCGATTAACTAATGTCTATGGTCAAAAATTGTCCAACTAGTTAAAGTTTACAATTTTAGACAAAGTTAACCAAAGACAAGTGGTCAAATTGTAGTCCATGGTCAAATTTGTCAATTATGGATTATCTGTAATGATTATCTTGTGCTTAGGATTTGTACAAAATTTCGACAGAGTTTTTGTTCACAAATGGACACAAACCGCAAACAATGTTACACCTGTTTGACACAAACCACAGACATGCCCATTTACACAAACCGCAGACATAATAAATTACACAAACCGTAGACAAGCTTAATTACACAAACCGCAAACATGATAAATTACACAAACCGCAGCCTAGTTTAATTACACAAACCGCAAACATGTTTAATTATACAAACAACATCCTAGTATAATTACACAAACCGCAGACAAGAACACATGACACAAACCTTAGTCAAGAATAGTTACACAATCCGCATAACTCATAAACATTTAACATTGTAATTTTCTTAATCCTCTTTTGATCATGTAAACTTTACACCTAGGTATTTTTAATCACAATTTTAACACTAAGCAATCCATTCTTATCAACAAAGAACAACTCTTTAAGCTTTTTAGGTAATTTACGAGCAATGATCAAGAAACAAATCTAAACCATAGAGAATGGGATCATTTTAAGCACTATTAGAAGACAAAAAACCACACAAGAACAGATATGAACTCTTAGCCACATATCCAAACACCCTTTTGAGTCTATTTCGAACCCAAGAACACACAAGAAAACAGTGAAATTTATCCTATGGGCTCCTAGCTACGAAACACGGATTCTAACACTTTCATGTAACATATATCAAGGTTCTAATCATAAACCCACACTCATTAAAGCCTCAAACCAGAGTTTGCACAAAATTCGAGCACAAAAATCAAGATATTTCACGAATGTCTTTGTGATACTCAAAACCGTTTTAGCCACATATTTATCACACCCATACAAGCAAAACACCCCATTTAATTTAGACTTTAACATAATTTTTTCCTTATGAACCCTAATTTGACAATTAGGGTTTTTGAGAGATTTGATACGAATTAGTCTAATTCCCTTTAAGAGGTTGTTGCTTAGATGATTACGAACGTTTTTGTAGTTTACCTATTGGCTTGAAAACGATTCTTGGTTTGGATTTGAATGTGTGCATGCGTGAGTGAGAGGAAGAGGGAAACAAAAATTTTATAACTTTTGATTTTAAGAAATTGTCCCGTGGTTTTCTTTGATATCAGTTTTAAATTTTGAGGATTTAATACATTTAGTCCCTGTGGAAACTTAAGACTTTATTTCCTTTACAACTTTCCTAAGGCATAAATGATTTTCAAAAAATGACACGTTTAGTCCTCCTAGTTGCAATCTTAAAAGCTAAAATCCACATATTGCATTCTAAGCCTTAAAGGTTGAACAAAATAAAATCTTAAGCCTAAATGAGCTAATTATTTTAATTCCCCTTTAGGAATTGATCCGTTATAGTTCAAAAACCTTTACCATTTATTTCGTGTTTTTATTATGAAGAATCATTTTAAAAGACTTATTCAAAAACTTTTTCCCCTCAAATAATGTCCCGTTTTCTAGTGAAAAAGCTGTAGACATTGTTCGAGTGATTAAATTCTCTTTTAAAATTTTGTGTGATGAGATAATGATATGACTGACATATTTTATAAATCAACACATTTTATACCACCAAAAATAAGATTTCTCTTATTTTGAAAAATAAATGCAGTGACACGTACACTTATTTTCAGAAAGCACGGGCTGTGTAGCAAAATATACACAAGCCTTTGTATGAATATAAAGTAATTCATACCCGAGAAATTTAATTCCCATTGTAAGGTCAAGTTTTTCTTTTTGGCAAAAAACTTGAATTAAAATTAAAGACCGGGTTGCTATCAGAAATAATATCAAACCATCGACATGTCTTAAAAGTATTTACAACTTCTGCTCGAACTTCATTTACAGCACCGTGTCATTATTGAATGACATTTCTAATGCCGTAAATGTTATCGATTCCTGAAGACATGTCAAAATTACATATTTTTGTATTTTTATGGTTTTATATTTTTGTATTTGGTTTTCTGATTTTATATTTTTGTATTTTCTTTTTGAAAATTTTTATAAAAATGATTTTTTTTGAGTTTTTATATTTTCTAATTTACATATTGTACATAGGATATGTGAAGAGTTACCACCATTACTCTTCCTCTTCTTCAGCCAGAATTTTCAAAGTCTCAGGAGACATGCTTTTCATACCAAGCTTTTCTATCAAGAAGTTGAATCTTTCTCGTGGCAAAGCTTTGGTGAAGATGTTTGCTAGCTGATATTCAGTTCTGACGAAGTAGAGTTCCACCACTCCATTTTCCACTTGCTCCTTAATAAAGTGGTATCTGACATCTATATGCTTTGATCTTGAGTGTTGAACATTGTTGCAGGATAAAACGATTACACCCTTGTTATCACTGTACAGATGAATCTTATTGAATTTAAATCCGTAGTCTGTTAGTTGTGATCTCATCCATAAGATTTGAGCACAACACCCAGATAATGCTATATATTCAGCCTCTGTACTAGAGATAGTACTGCTTTTTTGCTTTTTGGATGACCAACTGACAAGTTTATCCCCTAAGAATTGTGCACTTCCAGATGTGTTGCGTCTAGTATCTTGACACCCGGCGTGGTCTGCATCTGCATATGCTGTTAGATTAATGCAAGAATCTTTCAAATACCAAAGACCCATATCAATGATTCCTTTCAGGTATTGAAAGATTCGCATAATTGCATGTAATTGCTTTTCGATAGGCTTTGCCTGATAACATCATATATTTAATACTTTTTGGTGGCAAAATACCCCCTATATTACCTGCAAATGTTTCACTAACACTCGAAAACGAGAATTTTTCTATCATTTTGTAGTTTTCAGGTGAAATGCAGGAAAGTGACAAGAAACAAGGGAAAAAGGACTCAAAGTGTAAATATTTGAAGAATGTTACAGCGCAACACCAAATATGGTTACGCCGTAACATATATTAAGCAAGTACGAAGATCAAGGACAACTTTATGGCGTAACACCATATCTAGTTACGCTGTAAACATGAATTTGGAAGGAAATCTTATCATAGATAGAGTTACGGCGTAACACCTTATATGGTTATGTCGTAACCATGAAGATCCATAAATATGGAAGGAAGATCATGTACTTATGGACATTATTTGAAGGTTGCGGCGTAACACCATATCTGGTTACGCCGTAACTACTGCTTAAATATGGAATGCCGTGTAAGAAGGTTACGACGTAACACATTTATAAGTTACGTCGTAACAGGTTCGATACCTATAAATAGAGGCCTCATTCAAGCTATTCCGACATCACTTCCTCCACAGCCAATTGGAGAGGCGACAAAGGCTTCCAACCTTCGAAGAATTCCACCTGGAGTCCAAGGGAGATCACACTTTACTTACTTTTTGTATTTAATTATTCAAATACGAATCCTGTAAGAATTATGAGTACAATCTATGCTTACTACTATTTTCTCTTGTTGTATTTTCCGTTACCATTTTTGAAGCGGCAAAGCAATTAAATGTGATGGCCTAGTTATGTAATTACTGTTGTTATGATGTTTGTGTCCTGTTAGATTATGGTTTTGTTAGATATTCCTTAACTATCGTATAACCCTGAGTTTTGGTAGTATGGGTGGTTTGGACCTTGCTTGCCCCATTATTAGATTATCTAGTCAATATGGGATCCATCGGGTATTAGGGAGGATCTATGACTCTGACCCCTAGTGTAGGAACTAACCGGTCTTCACAATTATCACTCAATATACTTAAAAAACACAGGAACTCTTTTAGAGGGTGTTAATAATCTTTATAGGTTATTACATATGTTTTGGGAATAGTTGGGATTAATCATTGCAACTTAGATATCCTACCTCCTATACGATTTGGACTGAGTCAGAATAGCGGGAAGTATAGGATAGACTGTATATGCTTATTCAAGTATATAGACTTTTGAAACCGCTAATGAAACCATAGTTTAACATTGCACAGGAAAACGTTTTCATAACAGTAGTAATGAAGTAACTAGGTTAACACGTTTTCTCTCTTGATCTCTCCAACTATTTTATTTTTAGTATTTAATTTTATTGTTATTTTTAATTCCTTTCAATTCAAATCAAAAACCATTTTATAAACGTGACATTTCAAATTAAAACTAATTACAACTTAGCTCTTGGGATGACCTCGGATTTACCATTCTATACTACACACGATCGGGTTCTCTGCCCGTTAGTACGTTGTCAAGTAGATCGAGTTTTATAAATTTAAAACTTGGTAAAAATATATTTTAAAATAAAATACGCATCAAGTTTTTGGCGCCGTTGTCGGGGAGCTAAGATTCATTAGTTTTAACATGAGTAATACAGAACGACCAGAATCAACTATCAACGAATACATAACTAGGGTAAGAGATGACAGCGGACTTGGAGTTGTCAGACCTTTATTTGAAGAAAATATTAAGTTCTAATTCTAGGGTCAATGCATTGACGAATTAAAGGAAAATGTGTTCCTTGGAAACAATGACGAAAACCTCCTTGAACATATCTCTAATATCACATCTATTGTCAACCTCTTCCAATCTCTTGGAGTATCGAAAGGAAAAGCCAGACTATGGATAAACCGGTTGTCAGCGGGATCCATTACAACCTGGGACCTCCTGAAAAATGCTTTTCTAAGCAGATACCGCCCGCTTTCCCAACTTATCAGACAAACCAAGGCTATCAGAAATTTTGGGCAAGAATGCAACGAACCCTTACATCTTGCATGGGAATTGTTCAACGATCTGCTTTATAACTGTCTAGAGCATAAAATCAATGAGCATGAACAACTATAAATTTTCTACCAATGGCTAGACCCCGAAACTAGAAAAAAGGCAGATTCCAAGGGACCTATCCTAAGGATGACACCAGCCACCGGAATTAAGGCCATCGATGAATTGTCAAAACATTTTCTCTCCTGGTATAAAGAAGAAGAATACAAGAAAAATGATTTTGACAAGGTGATCAAACATATCAATGATTTCGAACACAACATTAGTGTTCTTAACGAGGAAGTACGAATTGTGCAACACCAGTACAAAACTCCTACTGATGAAAGGGATTCTCTTCTAGAAAAAACTATAATCTCCTTCATTAAAGAAGCTCACTGGATGCAAAAGAAGAGCCAACATTTTGTTTGGAGAATTAAAAGGAATTACGATAGGACGTTCAAAAATCAGGCTTTTGCTATTAAAACTATTGAAAAGAACCTCGGCCGAATTGCTGAATCAATCCACTGGAGGGGGGTTGGTAATCTTCCAAGATTTATTGAAACAAATCTGTAGAGATTAAAAGAATCGTTATAAGCTCAGATTGTTTAGATCTTATATCTAGGATTAACAATAACATTGAACATAGAATATGTATAGCGGAATTAACATAAGAACAATGGTATTCAACAAGGTGTTTCTTCATTAATAACCAAACGTTCCTAACAGCCCCAATTCTAGATGATCAATTCTAGAACGTGTTATCTAAACTATAACAAGGAATCAAAGATCC
This sequence comes from Tanacetum coccineum, assembly GCA_026074375.1. Lineage (NCBI taxonomy): Eukaryota > Viridiplantae > Streptophyta > Magnoliopsida > Asterales > Asteraceae > Tanacetum > Tanacetum coccineum. Next base: position 116,857 of record BQNB010002544.1, read on the forward strand.
TTAAGGCTAAAACACACAAATTCTAGGCGTCTACTTAGAGGACTTGACGCCTAGACACACACACACACTTTTCTAGTATTTACATCTTGACACCCATAAAATAACACGACTTATATCTCTTTATATACTAGAGATATTAGGTTTACAAAGGATAAGTATTAGGAAACAACTAAATCTTCCTAATTTTTATAATTATCTTCTTGGAAATCTTCTGTAATCTTCTATCATTTGAAGAATTCCTCCTTTGTCATTTAAGTCCTTCATCTTTTATATGTTTTGTCTTTTCAACTCAAATATAATTCCCAACAATCTTCTCCTAGTTAATAATGACAAAACCATATAAGCAAAAACTTCCCCTGAAGCTAATATATATATGAAAGAATAAGGATCTATGCAATTCCACCAAGGATCTGTAAGTTGCACATCTTCTTTGTAAATCTTCTTCCCCTTTTTGTCATAATCAAATAGGGGACTAAAGTATGCAACTTTGATTTCGACAACCATAAACCACTATCACACTTCTAATCCAGCCTTCCAACAACTTAAATTACCCTCCATGACGCGCCTTAAGATAAATGAACTTGAGCAGTAGAAACTTAAACTAGCAGTAGTAATAATGACTTACAGTAGTAAAAACCTTCACCTCATGTGGTGCATGTAAATGGTTAAACATTTTAACAATAAGCTTCCCCTGAAACCCATATGTTAACCATTTCTTGAATCTTCAATTCTGTAGGCTCTATGTAATGATCACTGATGAAGAAAACTAAGTATAACGAACTTGATGCTGAAGTAGAATAACCCAAACTTGTGTCTTATATCTTGTACTATCCACGTGACGTCAAACTCATACCAAGACCAAAGTATAAGTAGATCGCAACCTCTTGACAAAATCCTCATCTTCTATGAGACACATAACCAAAGTGATAGCAAATGTGAGCATTGAGCACCATAAGTTTGTAAATCCAAGAGGATTAGCTCACGCTATTACCACTCGCAGTGGGCTAAAATACCAACCTCCTAAAAACCCATTTGAGGATAGCAACAGCCTACAAAACATTACCACTAAACATATCCCTACCATAGAGAAAATAACTCTTGAACAAACACATAATATCACTAAAAACACAGATCTGCCTATCCCTTATCCCAGACGACTAAAAAAGGAGAAGGATAAAGAACAGTTCCAAAAATTCCTTGGGAACCTCCAATAACTTCACATCAATATCCCCTTTATAAAAGCCCTTGAACAAATGCCAAAATACGCCAAGTTTATGAAGGATATTCTTTCAAAAAAAGGGAAAGGGAAGCAAAGCATCTAAAATTATATTAAATGAACAATGCTCTGCTGTCATTCTGAACAAAGTCCCTCCCAAAGAAAAGGACCTAGGAGGTTTCACTATACCATGTATAATAGGACAAACTGGAATTACAAAGGCCTTGGATGATTTGGGGGCTAGCATAAGCCTGATTCCATGCTCGATGTTTCTACGACTTAACCTAGGTGATCTTAAACCCGCATGGAAGTGTATCGAGCTAGCAAATAAAACCACTCAGTTTCCAAAAGGGATTGCAGAAAATGTCATGGTAAAGATCGAAAAATTTGTTTTCCCAGTCGACTTTGTAATACTTGATATGAAAGAGGACCATAGAATTCCTATTATTCTAGGAAGACCATTTTTGGCCACAGCACATGCCATGATTGATGTTTTTAATAAAAAGATATCCTACGAAGTAGGGGATGAAATCATCACCTTTGATTTAGAAAAATCTATGATTTTCCCCGTCTGATGAGGACACCTACCATTTTGCGGACATAATTGACCTTTATGTCGTCGAAAATATTAAAGAAATTCTTCCTTAAAACCGCGATAATTCGATTGAACCCATTCTTGACCATCTGCCTGCAATTTATAAAGATTGTAATAACCCTGCTCTCTTCGTTGCAAATTCTATCAACGAAGAAAAACTTACCCCAAAACTTAAAGAACTCCCCTCCCACTTAGAATATGATTTTCTAGACAACAATCGTGAATCACCTATCATCATCTCTTCGTTATTATCGGACCAAGAAAAAAGGTTACTATTGGAAGTCCTTACCAAACATAAAAAAGCCATGGCATGGAAAATCTCTGATATTAAAGAAATCAGTCCCTCTTTATGTACTCATAAAATTTTGATGGAAGAAAATTCCAAACCCACCGTACAACCTCAACGTAGATTAAATCCTAAAGTCCAATACGTCATAAAAACCGAAATTTTAAAGCTTCTTGACGCATGATTAATCTATGCCATTTCAGATAGTCCTTGGGTAAGGCTAATTCATGTGGTTCCTTAGAAGGGAGGAACCAGTGTAATTTCCAACAAAGAAAGGAGTGTATAAACTAATTTAGAACAGAAAGAAAGTGTGTGTAAAAGGTGAGAAAAATAGTGGGGAATAGTCTATTATTTATAGGCCAGCTGAGCTGGCTTTTTGTCTAGGCGGTCCCCTTTAATAGGGGCCGTTCCCTTTTTTATCTTTTTTAGGGGAGGTGTTTTCTGGAACATTTCTAGCCGTTTTTGGATAGAAAATTTGAATTCAAAATATTTATTTGAATTAAATATTTCTTTTAAATCCAAAAGTTTTAGTAAAATATAAAAACATTGTTTGTGACATTTTTATAAAATTTGAGGTTAACTAACAAATTCCTTTGATCAAATTGACATAAAACATTATTTATCTTACCTTTAAGTGATAAAATTTTCAGATATGAAAATGTATATACTAATTACTTGTTTATGAAATATTTTTTCATTAATGTTTTACCTTTTGTGATTATCATAACCGCAGAGAAATCAAAATATATTAATAACGTTTTAGGCATTATTTCTATCAATAATCTCTTCTTTTTGATGGATTACAAATCTAAACTCTTAAATGTAAAATTTTTTTAAATAAGTATTTTAGTTGAGTTTTTATTCTTCGTTTCTCCCCCTTTTTGTAGAATCAAAAGGCTTCGACGATGAATATGTGAAAAATGTCAAACGGTGATGAACTCTCCCCTGATGTGTACTCCCCCTTGTTCTGAGGCACCAGAGGAATCGAGCTATGGTAACTTTGTACAAAAACAAGTTAGAAGACAAGACAACCATTTCTAACAGTGTGCAAATAGGAAAAAAATATATAAACATGTTGATATACTTAACAAGTGTCAAGTATTTGTGTAAACTATAATCACATATATATAATCAAAATAGGCTTATCTTTTATGATATGAAAAATGCAACCAACCCAAAAAACGAAAACAAGTGCATAAAAATATGAGACTCAGGATGGTATTCATAAAAATTGTATATATAACACTGCATGCATACATCAAATTTTAACGTGCAAGCAAAACATACTTGATACATAATACCAAAGATATTCATTTAACATAATGATATTGTGTATAAAACACAATATGCATATATGAAATTAATATAATGTACTAGAAGATATTAGTACAAAACATACATAAAAGATCAACTACATGTCCGAATATTCTAGAATTCCATAGGACTTGTTGCAAAAAAGGTTTGGTTGACAATTTTTTGAAAAATGGCTAAACATGGTGTTTGTTTAGTTTGGTTATAAAAAATAAAAATGATGGGTGGAGGTGGTGAGTTAGGTTGGTGGAGGTTGTGAAAGCATGTTTCAATGTGAGAAAAACAATGCCATTGGGTGTTCATTCTCAATCCAAAGATAAGATTACTGGTTTGTGAATTTTGAAACACAAACATGAGTTCATGTGCCTCAAGAAGGTTTCACAGGAATGGAATGACAAGATAGAGTGGTACTTTAATTTCGTTTAATTGTATGTCTGGGAGGGTGGATGGAGTATGAATTGGACATCATGTAGGTAATTGGTTGAAAGGGATGGGAGTAGTGTGTACATTGATGCATTTTTGAGTTAGAGGAGGTTGAAGAAACTCTTGGAGGTGGGGATATTGGTGAGTTCAAGTAACCATTTGTTTGATGGTTATGTAGATGAGGTTGGTGATTTGTGGTGTAGTCAATCGAGGAAGAGGAAGTGCTTTGATTGATGGTGTTTTTGATGGTGATTAGGAGCATAGGTGATGAGAGTTGAACTTAGGTGATGTTGTTTTGGTGCATCTTGAGTTAAATCTACAAACCATTATTTTGGTGGAATGTTTGTTTGTTTTTTGGTCTTTTGGAAGCTTGGAAATGGAAGATCTAGGGATGTATGGTGGTTTATGGTGGTTGTAGAGGATGAAGAGATGGTAAAGTGAAAAAAAAAAACAAAAAACAACACACCCACACAAGAAACAACACAAACAAAAACACAAAAAAAAAAAAACAAATGGTGATATCATTTGGAGGGAATTTATTGGAAGAAAATGGTTTGGAGATGGAATGAGTTTGTATTAGTTTAGGATTTTTTCCAAAATATGTTCAAGCATTTGGTAAGGAACATCTCAGGCTAGTTTAAAGAGGGTTAAAAGAAAAAGAAAAACAGTGTAAAATCGTGAATTGAACCAGATGGCCGGTCCCTTAATTATTGTCGGCCCCTTATCTTTAAGGGGACCGCCTTATGAATTACGGGGGCCCCACCGCCCATCTGGTGTTTTTTTAAATGACCAAAATTTTATTTTTTTTGCAAAAAATTGTGAGAAAGTGTTGTGTTTTGGTGGTCAAATTTGCAGCAAGTCCATGTAAATATATGAATGAAATCAAAGTATATAATGTATGTTTGTAACAAATAAATAAGAATGATATTATACGCGAACAATAATAATTCCTAGAGATTAAAGGGACCTAAATGGTTGAACAGTTTAGGTTCTTCCGACCATGTCGATGTCATCACACAATTTAATTTATTAAATCATAAACATAAGTTCACATTAAAGTCCTAACCATTTAATTCTACGAGCTAGTCCACCTCAACATCATTACTTCTTCTTTCCGAAGACTCCCTGCAATGCCTTGCCAAATGAATTGAATCTGCCTCTAAGTTCCTTATACATTTGTTGTGTTTGATTGAGCAAGTCGGTTTGACGTTCGAATAGAAGATCATCATTTTGTTCGGAAGATGTGGGAACATCATATTGTTGGTAATCGAGAGGTCCAAGAGAGTTTAGGTAAGTGGCAGGAGATGGGGTACTAGCACGAGAAGCACCATCATCTTCATCATCATCTCCTTGGTGAGATGAAGATTCACGGTTATGATGGGTGAAAGGTGATGAGATAGAGTGACGGGCTTTTCCATGATCACTTCGAGGTCGATAGGCTTGTCTTAGAACAAGTGGACGCATGACTCGTTTAACAACATCGTAGATGCCATTGTCAAGATAAGGGTAGTGTGCCATGACATGTCGAAAGAGATGTGTCAAGAACATATCATAAGGAAGATGGGCTTTAGGAGTTGCTCGTGCACTCTCAATTCTTTTGACAAAAAATAGGCAAGATTATATTGTTGCTCGGCTAGGATACAATATAATATATGAGCAAGGCAAGCCGGGAGATGGTCCCGGTGTCCTCCTAATCCGAACACATTCTCATAAATGAGTTCATTCCATCTTTTCAGATCTTGTCTAAGTTCTTTGGTTAGGACTTGATTTGGTAAAAGAATGACGTTTTTGTGTTTGATTTTACGGTTAGAGTCAATACTTTGAAATTAAAGAAATTGATGAATTTCTTCAGAAGTGGGAAGGTCGGTATGATATGGTCCTTCAGTGTCTTGGGAGTATGCAAGAGCACCAAGATGCCATTCGTTTGTGAATACGGCTTGACCGGTGAATGGATTCTAAGGATTTTGACTGAACTGTTGGAGAGAGAGAGAGTGATGAATTCGTTTTGAATCATGAAAGAGATAAGAATGACGCTGGAGTCATATCTTTGGAGAGTGACTTGACTATAAAAGTCTAGAATGAAGCGAGGGACAATTGGCTCATTGAATTCATAGAGACAATTGAGACGAATGTTAGAAAAACAACGATCGATGTGAGCGGATATGTAGTAAAGTTGATCAACAACTCTATCGGGTGCGATAGAAGGAGAGATACCAAGTGTTTGAGATACTTTAGGAAAGAACGAGTAAGAGAGGTATAGCCAACTGTTGCTCGAGGCATGTTTGTCACCTAAACAAGATAACAACGAAACAAATTATTAAAAAAATAACAAATAAAGTTTCGGAAAACCACAAATGTGAGACAAGGATTACTTCGACTCTAAAAATAAAAACCTAAGAAGTAATCCATATGTTCCTTAATTTATTTTTCACTTAATCTAGGATGTCAAAGAATATATATTAGTTATATATTTCAACATCTAGAAAATGACCCAAACACTCCCTTATCAATACAAGACTTGACTAAAATTGTCGAAAGATATACGTTAAGTTGTATATTTTGTTGACAAATATTAGTTCATCATTTTTTTGACTTGGCGAGAGTTAAATGGTGTTTGTTTTGACTCAACACTATGTTTTAAAACGTTAAACCAAACGCCCCTTTATTTTATACATTTTACAAAATGTATCAAAATATATATGAATTATATATCTTGATGACTTGTACAAGTGAGTTATGTGTTTATACAAGTGATAAAAATATAGTGATGGTCATTTCGACTCTAAAAATCAATCCTAAGAAACAAACCAAACACCCCTTTATTTTTATAAAACTTTATCCATTGATTCAAAAAATATGTCTTTAGGAATGTATGTTTCGAAAGATAAGGTATATTGATTTAAACGTGTTTTTGGTATGAATCAACAATGTATAGAATTTTTGTTTTAAAATTTCCCAAATTTTTTTTTTTGAAAAAAAGTGTATATAAATTTTTAAAATCCAAACGAATTAGTGACTTGACAATTTTGAAATCCTATGACTACGG